>JAGFNQ010008253.1:133123-153854 GCA_024364735.1 Boesenbergia rotunda
CGCCCCAGGGTCAAACCTCATCCCTATTCGGGTGGGATAAAGTTTGACTGAGCGAAGCTCGGATCGCTTGACACGTGGGGGGGGGCACCCCCGACGTCCAGGGCGCCCCGAGGTGTTGTAAATAGCACCCAACGCCCAGGCTTCCAAGAACATCTCGAACACAAAGCTTCTACGCTCTTCTGCTCTCACGCCTCGCTCCGGAAACTGCCCAACTCGAGCTGACGATGTCCTGCTGCTCCGAAAAAAGTCAATCCACTCCGGACGTCGGTAAAGAAGAGTGAATTTCAATTTACTGCACTTACTCTGTAATCAATATTTGTAAATTATTTTTGCGCCTATATAGAATTGCCAAAAGTAAACGGTCAACGACCGTGGGCCTTACAGTAGGAGTCGACCTAGGCTCCGAACCAAGTAAAACCTCCCGTGTTTGCGTTGTGTGTTTTTACTTCCGCTGTGCAATTTCTCTTATGTTTTCAAATCTGAAAGTTTTCCGATATTCACCCCCCCTCTATCGGTTCTCTCGATCCAACAGAGACAGTTGACACCGAGCAACTAGAGCCGCTGACAAAGTACTGCGAATTCCACGGCAGTACAACGTACTCCACCGAGGAGGGCCATGCTTTGAAGAGAAAAGTGAATGAAGAAGCCGACACTAAACCCTGGAGGAAGTGGAAGATGACGGGGTATCGCCGGAGGTCCCATCGGCAAAGCTTGTCTCCCCGACAACGATAATCGGTAGAGAACGAGACCCGACATCGGTCTCGATCACGTTCAAGAGAGAGGAGTAGGGGGGTCGCACCCCGTAGGTCTCCCTCATTGGAAAGAGACCCCAAAAAGGGCAACGCCCCTACACGTGGCCCGCCTTCTGGTCATGTGGGGGTGATCTCAGGGGGACCTACTGATGACTACCCAATATCATGTGTGTCATGAATGAGCCCCAAATTTAGATAATTATATGTTGAAAACCCTTAGCTCACAAAATTGAAATGTAGTATAGGGGCCTCAAGTCGTATTTTTCCAAGGATTAATTGTGAATGTTTAACTTAAGCTTGAAAGTTGCTGTCGTTAAATGTTTTAGGGTTTTCAAATAAGATTGGGGGGTTTGTTTTGCAAAAATGGATGAAAATACAGTGTGAGATGTAATAGACTTAACTAAGTAGAATTAAACTAGGAAATTGCGGAAACTAAACTTAACCTATTTAACAACTGAGCAATTAAATTGCAAAACTATGGAATTGAAATTTAATATCTAATTGCAGGAAACTAATGGCATGAAACTAATTGCAAGACAATAAAAACTAGATCAAAACATTACTTAAGAACTTGACTTGAAATGTAATGGAAACAAGCTAGAGCAATTTGAAGAAATACATGTTTAAAACCAAAATTATCCTAAATTGAACATCAAATCAGTTCATCCTCAAGACTTCCCTTTGCCGTCACACAAAGGATGAGCTAGAAACCCTCTGGACTCAAAAACCAACAAAGACAACCTCCTTTGATCAGATTGCTCTGTACTGCTCTTCCTGATCGGTCACGGGACCGATCAGCTCTTCTTCTGATCGGTCACTGGACCAATCAGAAGTGCATCTGTCCGATCATGGTGAACGATCAGTAGCTGAAAAATTGTCCCCAATCTCTACCTTCTCAATCGGCTGGATGGCGATCGAGCTCAAAAACCATCGAAACGCCTTCGAGAACCCCTCTCAAGCTTCGACAGCTCCGAACGACGGAAACCAGCGATCAACAAGGATCGATCGGTAGGCATAACAGCTCCGGCAAAACCCTCACCGTAGCCCTTTCAACTGCGAGATTTGGATTAGTAAAACTAAACAGAAAATATACCTCAATGATTCAAAACCTTGAGAAGAAACGAATTTGATATTGGCCGCGCGATCTGAGAAGAAAACTGCGAAGAAAACGATGATGAACGGAGAAAACTATGCTACTCTGTGAACTCTGCTACTACCCGACGATGCCAGATCTGATTGGAGAAGCGGTTTTTAACTGTTAGAAATGGACGGCTATGATCATCCTTGCATGCATCCATTGGTCAGATCTACTCTGATCTGAACCAAACCTTCCAGATCTCCATCAATGGTCCTGATCTATTTCCCCTTGGTTTGGATCAATCAAATCTACAGCGGATGGCTCAGATCTTCCCTTCTCTTGAATGGATGGTTGAAACCCTCCTTAAGCATGATCCGACGGTCAGATGGACTCCGATTTGGTTCAAACTTTCATATCATGATCTGTGGTCATGATTAGCCCTATCTTGAGTTCGAATTGATCAGAAGTTCACAGATGGCTCAGATCTACTTGTTCCTTGATCGAACGACCCATATTGATCCAATGCTTGATCGTCTTGATCCTAGTCCAATTCTGGCTTAACTTGATCCAATCCGATCTAGATCCATGATCCTTCAAAGCCTACACAATTAGATTAAAATTTTACTGCCAAAATACCTCGAATATAGAAAGAATTGAATTCAAAAGCTAAATTAGACATATATCATGGAACCTAATGTAAATACAAGATTAAGCATATAAAAGTGGATCAAAACATGGATTTGAGAGCCTAAAATGATTAACAAAATAATAGTTATCAACTCCCCCACACTTGCTCTTGGGCGTCTCGCACAAGCTAACTAAACATGTACCCCCTAGATCATTCTCAATCATAGTTAGAAACAATTGAAAGGAAATTACCTAGGGTTGTCAATTCTCAAAAATCTAAGCTCAATGGACTAGTATCTTGTCCTTAAATCAACAACTTAGCATACTTCATCCTTCATGACTCATTGAGATGAACTAAACTCACAAAGCCTATCAAGGGAATATTTAGTGGCTCTCTTCCTAAATTCTACATTTTCAATAAAAGTGGAGCTCACTCACACACTACCATGGTTCTTGTACTACCATAAGCTTGCTTATGCTCTACTCTCCACCATCATTCTTGATTTGGATCCACACCTACAAAAGCTTATTCAAACAAGTTAAAGAAATATGAAATGATAAAAATGAAATAGATGTTTAATGAATTTGTTGCTAAAGAATTATGATAAAGAAGTATGGTATGATAAGAAAATATGGAAAAGTAAAGAAAGTGGAAGACTTGGATACTCAAGAATGTAACCTAATGCACTTTGCCCTCTTGATAGTATCCTCTAGTGAAATCAAAGCTAAAATGAACAGGGAACAGACAATAGCTCTATGAAATTAGTGAATTCAGTGATTCAGCCTCTTTTGATCAGTCAAGGGGTCGATCAGACTCTTTTAGATTGGTCAAGAGATCGATCAGGCTCTTCCTTATCTTTCTGGCCTTCTTCTGATCGGTCTGGAGACCGATCAGTCACTGCTCTGATCGTTCTGGACTGCATTCTATCGGACTGAGCTCCTTCTGATCGGTTAGAGTGACCAATCAGACCCCTCCCTGATCGGATTGGTGATCGATCAGGTTTTGATCAGTAGCTGAAACTGATCTGGACAGTCTGAAACTGGTTTCTGCCGAAGTTTTGCTTCTTCTCAATCAATAACATCTTCGGCTAGCTCCTTGTTCTCCTCGTCCAATTCAGAAATCTAACCCATCTTCTGGCACTTCATGCTTATTTTCTTTTATTTCTTTTCTATTTCTTTTCTTCAACCTGCTATTTTTTTTTCTTTCTGCAGCCAATGTTTCTGTGTTTTTTTGTTCTCTTTTTTTTCGTGTGTCTCTCTCTGAATGAGTTCCAGATTTCTTTCCCAACTGAAAATCTCATTCATTGACTGCTCAAGCATCAACAAAGTCCTCTTTAACTTTTGCTAATAGATTTGCCTGGTAAACTAGATCCTTGTTCTCCTCAATTGCTTGCTTCAATTTCAGTGGGCAGTGGTTTCATGAAGTCCCTTTTTGAATCTAAACTCCTGAAATATTCAACTGATATTTTCCTTGCTGATTCTATGCAAAATGTCATCCTTAACTGGGCACGCAGCAGCTTAACTTAGCTCCACAACTTGAAGAATTCCAAGACAAACTATCATCCTTCAATGTCCCCAAAAATTTCAGATTTTAGAGCTTCCTGCCATCTTCAATTATAGACTTACATCTTCACAACTTCATAGCTTGGAGCCTTTCATATTAATGAAGAATTAAATGCTCCACTTTCAATTACATCATTGAAACCAAAACTTGGCACGGAATGCTTGATTCTTGTAGAGATTCTCATTTCCTTCAAAATTTCCTCAGAGAGCTTGAAACACCAAATTATAATCAAGAACCTAGGTGTTTCACATGTAGCCTTCACTAACCCATTTTTGCAACTCATTCTTGATACAAAACTCCATCAAGTAGGCACAACTCTTCCTTCTAATTTTCATTTTCTGTTTTTTTTCTTTTCTTCTTCTTTTCTTTTTTTTTTCTTCCTATTTTTGAGTTGCATCCTTCATACTTCTTCACCTCTTAAGATCCATCAAAACATATTTCCACTATAATTCAACAAAATGTAAGCTTCCAAAATGCATCAATTCTTACCAAAACACTCCAAAACACTAGCCACCTTCCCCAGACATAGCTTTTTGACCGTCTCGGGCAAAGTAACATTAAGAAACATCAAAAGAAACCAAGTCCATGGAGAAATATGGTTATGAGAAGAGAAATAGGGGAAGGAAAAAGAATAAAGCATGTATCAACAAGGAATATTATAAAAATTGATATGAAAAGGAAACAAAGTGATTCACCTCTATAAATGTGGTCCAATCATAGAAATATAGTTTTGAAAGAACCTAAGCAAGTTCTAGAGTATAATCACATGTGTGTATCTCAAAAATAAGGTCAAGTCCTCACTAGGTAAAAAGAATTCATCTCAAGTCATCAATCTAGAGTCCATAACTAAGTAGTACTCAAGCATCCAAGAATTTTCATCCATTGACTCAAATCCTAAGTTTTAACAACCAAATTTAATTTGCTTTCAAGAGACTCTAAAATGATATAGAGAAAACCTAGAGGGATACATTTATTACTAATCATGCAAGAAGTAAGGTGCTAAAAAGGGTAAAATGGTATCTACAATGACTTTTATTCATTCTACACTACCTAAGAATTTATTAACAAGAACTCATTGTAAAAGAAAAGTTTATTGCTAGAAAACATAAAAATGATATATACAATGGAATAAAAATGCAAGAAAAATAAACTCCCCTTTAAGTTGGGTAGATAGCATCTTTGATGTTCAATCCATCCACATCTAGCTCCTTTACCTCTTCAAAGTATTTCTTGAGCCGGTGGCCATTAACTCTCCAAGCAAAACCATTAACTCTATCAAATGGATGTTAAATCGGCCTTCTTAAATGGTTTCATAAGAGAAGAGGTCTATGTTGAACAACCTCCGGCGTTTGAAAATTCTGAATTTCCAAACCACGTGTTCAAGCTCAAGAAGGCTCTTTACGGCCTAAAACAAGCACCTCGGGCTTGGTATGAGCGGTTGTCGATATTTCTCATTGGAAAAGGCTTCGTGAGAGGACAAATAGACCCTACACTATTTCTACGAAAAGATGGTGACAACATATTTGTAGCCCAAGTATATGTCGATGACATAATTTGTGGCTCCAATAACAAGGGCTATTTGAATGAGTTTATTGGACACATGAAAAGTGAATTTGAGATAAGACTAGTGGGAGAATTGCCTTTCTTCCTTGGACTCGAAATCAAACAAACTCGAGAAGGAATCCATGTGCACCAATCAAAATACACCCAAGAGATGCTCAAGAAATTTAACATGAGTGACTCTAAAGAGGTAACGACACCCATGGCGACAAACACGAGATTAGACAATGATGAGAGTGGTAAGCCCGTTGATCTAACTCAATATCGGAGTATGATAGGTAGTTTACTATACCTCACAGCTAGTCGCCCTGATATTCTTTTTGCTGTGGGTATGTGCGCTAGATACCAAGTCTGTGCCAAGGAATCTCACTTGATTGCCGTTAAGAGAATTTTAAGATACCTTAAGGGCACGATTGGAGTCGGTCTTTAGTGTTGGGACCGGGTGCATGTTGACATGGATACAGGTTCGTAATTTTAAAATTTAATTACGTGCAGCGGAAGGTTTAGCATAAATAATTTTTCAAATTATTTTAACCACGTATCTAGCATGCAACCTTATGTTGTGGAGACATGATCATACATTTAAAATTTTGCAAAAAGTAAACTAATTTACTTAATACCTCGCGTAACTCGTAGAAAGGGACGAGATCCAACCGTAGCGTCCCTTGGAAGCTCCGCCTCTATTCGCGTCCACGCCGAGTTTTCTTCGGGATGACTTTGCAAAGCCACGAGTTTCGTGCCGACAAGAACTACTAGATTCTCCAAAGGCACGACAAGAATACCAAGAGAGAGATGAAAACTAACAACCAAACGAAGAACGGAATCAAGATTCCGGGAGGAAGGAAGGAGTCGCGCCCGCTTCTTCTTCTTCTTCGGCTTCTTCTTGGTGGTGGAAGCTCATGGCAAAGGGGGAGGGCTCTAGGGCCGGCGGCACTAGAAGAGGGAGAGGGAGAAAAGGAGAGGGAGAGAGGCTAGGCAAGAATCCTTGATCTCTTGGATTGATTTCCAAGCCTTGCCTTGGTACCTTTATATAGTAGCCTCTTAATCGCCAAGTCTCCTCTTAACGGAATAAATTTTTCATAAGAAATTTATCTTATAAATTTTTCTATGAATTATTCCGTTATGCCAAATTTTTATTATAACTTAATTTATAATAAAACAACCATGTCTCTCCTTTTATTATGGAAAGAAATTTCTTTATATAAATTTCTTTATATAAATTTCTTTATCATGGTAAATCAATCCATTATTGATTTTATAAAATAAAATAAATCAATCCATGGTTCATTTTAATTTCCATGGAAAATAAATCCCTTTATATAAATTTCTTTATCCATAATTTTATAAAACAAACCGCGCTCGGTTTATTTTATAATTTGAACCAAACAATTTGGTTCTCCCCTTTTGATGTGGCCGGCCAAACAAAGAGGGTGGGGACCCTCTTTGGCTGGCCAAACCCAAGCCGAAACCATACGAATTAAACTCATTTAATTCGTCCAATAAGTCTTCAAAAGACTTAGCCATTTTATGCTTCCAATGCGTCTCTGAAAATTCAGATTTGACTTATCTCTCTTGATCGGAATATCCAATTTTCAACTCATTTTAAATCCCTCGGATTACTCGTAGTGCGTGTGACTAAATAGGCTTTCGATTTATGTTGGCCGTCTATAATTAACCAATTATAGAACGATCATGAGTGGCACCTAGTAGTACATCATGATCCCCAATTAATCGAAAGATCAACGGTTGACCTTAGAAATAATTCTGAAACCCTTCAGCAGCTCTAATGAATCATGTCTCATTCCCTTCACCATCTTATACCCACTTGGTTCAGGACACGGTCTATGTGTGTCAGTCCCCACTAGGCTGACTACGTCACACCTAGCCCAAGTAATGTCTTTCTCGTCCAATGGATTCTAATTACTCTCATGTATTTCAGAGACTCATACTCTGAACATGTCATGCTTTGGCTAGAGGCTTTGAGTAACAATCCGACGATAGGCCTTGGGTATACATCCCCTCGCAAGGAGTGGTGAATCCTTTGTAGGTTGTTCAAACATCTTCGGGCACTTCGGCTTATACCCAACCATCCTGGGTCCACACCTCCTTGAAGATGCTTGCTTAAGATGTTAAAGTATAAGTCTCCATGACCAAGATGACTTGAACACCGCAAGTCAAAGGAACATCGCACTTAAGATACAGTAAGAACTTCACTGACATGTCTATATGTAGACTACCATGTGAAGTTTTACAGTCAGTCACTCCAATGAACTAGTTTCCTTAACTAGCATTCATGTTTATCTCTGGACATCCCAATGTCACCAGCCAGTGAGAATCAGCTGATTAGAGAATAACCTATGCTAGTCTCAACAGAATTGATAGTGTCCGTTTTTATCAATTCATCGACTAGGGACAATTTCAATACTTCATAATTGCACATGTAGAGATAATCACTAGTTGTGAATTCATCGTAAATTCTCTCATGCTGTGAATTGTATTGCGGACATTCAGTAAATGAGTTTAAGATCTCAATCAAATACACGAACATGTATACTCAAATAGTGAATATTCATTTATCAAAGTAAATGATTACAATCATAAGGCGATTGCCTTAGGACACTTCTCTCATATTACTAACAAACTCCCACTTGGCCAAATGCCAATCGCTACGGTATCCAATACCACAGGCTCTAACATGACCCTCAAACTTGCTTTGAGGCAAGGCCTTAGTTAAAGGATCCGCTAAATTCCTTTCAGTGAGAATTTTCTCAATTTGTATATCATTCCTACTTATAATCTCTCTGATCAGATGATAGCGGCGAAGCACGTGTTTGGATCGCTGATGAGACCTTAGTTCCTTTACTTGTGCAATGTCTCCATTGTTGTCGCAGTAAACCGGCACTGCTTCATCAATGGTTAGAACCACACCAAATTCGGAGACAAACTTCTTGATCCAGACTGCTTCCATTGCTGCTTCCGAAGCTGCGATATATTCCGCTTCCGTGGTAGAATCCGCTACGGTGTCTTGTTTGGAACTCTTCCAACTTATTGCGCCTCTATTCAAAGTAAATACATATCCAGACTGAGATTTGGAGTCATCCTTATCTGTCTGGAAACTTGCATCTGTATACCCACGTATTACCGTATCTCCTTCTCCATATATTAGGAACACATCCTTAGTTCTTCTTAAGTACTTAAGGATTGTCTTGACAGCCGCCCAATGATCCATTCCTAGATCAGACTGGTATCTGCTTGTGACGCTCAGAGCATACGATACATCGGGCCTAGTACATAACATAGCATACATGATAGATCCTATCGCGGATGCATAAGGTATCTTATTCATGCAAATCCTCTCGTCTTCTGTACGCGGACACATAGGCTATGAAAGGTTGATCCCATGCCTGATGGGAAGGTAACCTTTCTTGGATTCCGACATGCTAAACCTTTTTAGCACTCGGTCTATATATGTAGATTGCGAAAGACCAAGCAACCGTTTTGATCTATCTCTATAGATTCTAATCCCAAGGATATAGGTTGCTTCTCCCAGGTCTTTCATGGAGAAAATTTTGGACAACCAAATTTTAACCGACTGTAAGACTGATATATCATTTCCTATAAGTAATATGTCATCGACATATAATACTAGGAATACGACTGCACTCCCACTAACCTTCTTGTACACACAAGGTTCGTCAGGATTTTGTGAGAAATCAAACTCTTTGATTGTCTCATCAAAACGGATGTTCCAGCTCCTGGATGCTTGCTTTAGTCCATATATGGATCGTCGAAGCTTGCATACTTTGGTTTTATCAACCGATGTGAAACCTTCAGGTTGTATCATGTATACATCCTCAAGCAGGTTTCCATTAAGGAAAGCTGTTTTCACATCCATTTGCCATATATCATAATCATAATGAGCTGCTATAGCCAGGAGCATCCGAATGGATTTAAGCATAGCTACTGGCGAATAGGTTTCGTCATAATTAATTCCTTATTTCTGACGATATCCTTTTGCCACTAATCTAGCCTTAAAGGTAACAACATTACCTTCCATGTCAGTTTTCTTCTTGAAAACCCACTTGCACCCTATGGGTTTATTCCCTTCAGGTGGGTTAACCAAGTCCCATACTTGGTTTTCGTACATGGAATCCATTTCTGACTTCATGGCTTCAAGTCATTTGTCCCTTTCTAAACTTTTCAGAACATCTTCATAACTGATAGGTTCGTCATCGTTAATGAGTAACACATCGTTCGATTCACTTATGAGAAATCCGTATCTCTCTGGAATATTGCGTGTCCTATCAGACCTACGAAGAGGTGGTGTTGTTTTAGGTTCGACTGATAGCTCATCATTATGAGTTATTGGTTGTGGGTCTAGACTAGGTGTCTCTGTAATGTCTATTGGAGTTTCTTGAACTTCATCAAGTTCAATGCCACTCCCACTGTTTTCTTGTAAAAGAAATTCTTTTTCCAGAAATACAGCATGCCTTGAAACAAACACCTTTTGTTCCAAGGGATGATAGAATTGGTAACCCTTTGTTTCCTTAGGGTATCCAATAAATAGACATTTATCAGACTTAGCATCCAATTTGTCTGATACAGTCTGCTTCACATAAGCAGGACAACCCCATATCTTAAGGTGAGTTAAGTGAGGTTTCTTACTATTCCATGTCTTATATAGAGTAGTAGAGACTACCTTGGTCGGGACTCTGTTTAGCAAGTAAACAGCTATCTTAAGTGCATAGCCCCAAAAGGATTTTGGAAGAGTTGCATGATTGTATTAGGGGTTGTTAGGGATGTTTGAAACCGAATCTTTTGATACATATCAAGAATTTTAGACCCTTTTGATATCTGATCGGTCCATCGACCGATCAGGAGATGGTTGATCGGTCCACAGACCGATCAGTGAGCTCATAGAACAAATTCCATCCAATTCTGTTCGTTCCCTGATCGATCAGCAGATCGATCAGGGAACACCCTGATCGGTCACCGGACCGATCAGGAGTTGGCCTGATCAGTCACAGTGACCGATCAAGCAATTCTGTGAGAAATCCTTCTGTCTTGGACCTGATCGGTCCACCGACCGATCAGATGTGGCCTGATCGGTCCACAGACCGATCAGAAGGACCACAGAATCCTTTTTGTTCGGTCCCTGATCGATCCACAGACCGATCAGGGACTTCCCTGATTGATCACCGAACCGATTAGAACACAGCCAGACCGATCAGGAGGTTCCCTGGTCGGTTTGGGTATCCAGAGATCGGACGGTAGATCTGATCTACTGCATTAACTTTTGTTGGTGATCGGTCCACCAACCGATTTAATCACCCAAATACTCATATCCTCCGAACCCTAGCGCCGAAACCACTTCATCTTCCTCCTCTTCCTGCATGAGAATTCTTCTTCCATTCTCTATGAGTTCGCGCTCGAGTCTCTTCAAATCAGCCTGTGCTCCTACGATCTGTGTCCTCTGCGAGTCCTCTGAGAGCAATCTGTGGGCTTCTGAGTAGTGTTTGAAGTTTCTACTCGTGAGTTCTCCTTTCCTCTGTAAGATTTTGAGCTCAGTTTTCTATCTCCTGTTTGTGAGGTCGCGAGTTGCAAGTGTGTTCTTCTCAGACAACTCAGCTGAGGTTCTCATCTCTTGCACAAGTTCTTGTGAAGATTTGCAAGTTCTTCTCTTCCTCAAGCTGTCAAGATCTTCTCTCATCATCTTCATGGCACCAAAGTAAGCCATTTTTACGATTTTACTTTGCTGTTTACTACATAAGTTATGATTTTTTTTTGCACTAATCAGTTTTGTTCTAACTTGTGTCGTGCCCTTCTCTCAATCCCACTCAACTTGGTCCTTTGGGTGTATGGTTGTCGTACCTTAATGTCATTTGGTCATTGGTTGTGTGTTATGATTCATCTGATCAACTTACTTGCTGTGGCCTTAACCTCAATTCATCAATTTATCTTGTGTCGTGGCCTTACCCTCCAATGTTCAATTTACTTACCCTTAACCCAAATTTTGTGCCGTGACCTCTTTATCAACCCTTAGGAAATCTTCGAAGGGGAAAGCACCGACTGAGGGGACCTCAAAGGGAAAAGGTCCTTCATCTTCTACACCCTCTCGTAGACACCCACCTTCGAGTAGTCCTTGATTTGTCAGTGCCGATTTTGAGCAAAAATTCCTCAACACCTCCTTCAAACTTCTACCCTGTCGAACCGTGAACAAAACCTTTGTGTACGAAAATTGTCCCTCGGTTAAACAGATTATAGAGTTCTACAATATGGAATCCTTCCTGTTTCTTGAACATGAGGTCAATGTTGACTTGGTATCCGAATTCTATAACAATCTTTATCCCACTGTTGGCATTCATGCGTATACTACCCGAGTGCGCAAGAATGACCTAGATTTTACTTACTCTAGTTTCACAGAGTATCTGGGCTTTCGTCATTCACCTAATAGCTATTCCCTTTTTCCTACCATTCCAGCCCGTTTACCAGTTCCATTCTTGGAAGTGACCCCAGATTCCATTTACGAGTATTTTTTCGGCCACCCCAGACCGGATGGTCTCGATGAGCTTGACAGTGACTTTCCTACTTTTGCTGCCCTCAGATTATCCCCTGTTGATTATGTTTTATTCAAGATCATCACCAACTGTATTCTACCCATTACTTCAAAACCCCTTGCCGAGATTCGCCCTTTCCACTGTCTGATGCTCTATGGGATGCATTGTCAGTTGAATTTTGATATCATGACGAGTATCTTCGAGTCCATCACCTACTATAGAGAGCCTAGCCGTTGCACCGTTTACATGCCTTTTGGTCACATTATTACTGATTGGCTTCAGTCAGTCGGTATTGATGTGACCAAGGGCAGGACCGTGCCGATGGTTCGGCAGGACTGCCGACTTGGAAAATATGCGTTTGCCAAGTCTGGCATCATTGTAAAGGACCTCAGGGCCTTCTATAGAAGGATGGGAGGGGTTTAGGGGAGTTACCACGGGCCGCCCATATTCAGGTATTAGCAGCACCAACTGGACATCATGAGGCACCCACAGCAGCACATGAGGAGTACGAGCTGGACCCTGATCTCTGCTGGCAGATCGCGGAGCTCGAGCAGTCTATGTAGAACGAGTTTCATTTGTCAGAGCTCTGGCGATAGGAGATCCGCTCTGAGGTTTCTCAGTTACAAGCAGGTCAGCAGATTATTGATCGTAGATTACACTCGATAGAGTCCAACGTCTCTGGGATCCGTGCTGATTAGCAGGCGTGGTTTGCTGAGTGGCGCACTTGGGCGGTTGGTCATCCATACCAGCCTACATTTCCTAGATTTACGCCCTCCAGCAGCACAGCCCCGGGGAGTTTCATACCCATCGACGATACATCATATGACCCCATGCAGTCTGACGACCCCCCAGCTCAGGATTGATTGTATTTGGTTGTACTCTGATTTCGATTCTGCTTTCATGATGTTATGTATCTGACTGTCTGATGGATTTCCCGTATGACTGTTAGTTCATGATTTTGCTAACTATGTTACTTTTCATATGATGCATATGTATATCCTGTCTTGCTTTATCTTTATCACATGCTTTCAAATTCATCATATCTTGTTTGGGAAAAACCTTGGGTTGAGGGGGAGGTATTTTAAACTTAACAACCAGTCTACTCCCTTTTCGGTGTTTGACAAAGGGGGAGAGTGTGGTTAGTTAAGTTTAGAATGATTACGAGTATAACCATTGTAGGGGGAGGACTCTGAGTCTCCTACGATAGTGAAATTTGATTACAATTAATTTCAAAAACCTAAATATAAAATCGGGTTGTCAAACAATAAAAAGGAGGAGATTGCTGATGCAGTCTGACCCTGATTGTTATTTTGGTGTTGACACCGATTTGAGTTTAGGTTAATAAGATGTGTTCGACTTAAGTCCTGGTTGGGGATTGGGCACGACTCCCGGTGAGTGAAGCTGGGTTACGAAAACTCCGGTGAGTGAAGCCGGGTTACTGAAACCCCGGTAAGTGAAGCTGGGACCCGGTGAGTGAAGCCGGGTTACGGAAACCCCAGTGAGTGAAGTCGGGACCCGGTGAGTGAAGACGGGTTACAAAAACCCCGGTGAGTGAAGCGGGGTCCTGGTGAGTGAATACAGGCGACTGAAATCCCGGTGAGTGAAGCCGGGTCCTAGTGAGTGAAGCTAGGTGACTGAAACCTTGGTGAGTGAAGCCAGGTCCTAGTGAGGGAAGCTAGGTTGAAGAAAGTCCTGGTGAGTGAAGCCGGGCATGAAGTCTTGGTCTGGGGGACTGAGCATTGAGTGTACTGGTCAGAGAGGGCATGTGAGCTCTTTCTCTGGTACTAGAATGAGTCAGAGAAGGCTAGGGAGCCCGTTCCCTTGACTTAGGGTTGAATTGGTCGAAGCTGGATCGGTCTGGAGACCGATCAGGGAGTTGGCACGAACTCCCTGTTGTGGATCGATTTGGTGACCGATCTAGGGAAGTCTGACCGTTCTGGCGAACGATCAGAAAGAGAACAGAATCTTTCTGTTTGGCTCCTGATCGTTCTGGTGAACGATCAGGGAAAGAACAGAATGCTTCTGTTTGATCTCTGATCGTTCTAGTGAATGATCAGAGAAGGGATAGTAGGATTCTGTGAGAAACCATGATCCGTCTCTCTGACCGATCAAACATCAGACTATCCTCATCTTGACCGATCAGGATGGCTCCTGATCGGTCAGGGAGTGACTTGATCGGTCACCAGACCGATCAGGGCACAACTTGATCGGTCAGGGGACCGATCAGGCGTGTAGTTCCTGTAGGTTGTGGCAATCAAATTGCTGGCTCAGTCTGGTGACCGATCCCTGATCTATGATCGGTCAGTGTCACCGATCAGGTTCAGTCCACGATCCCTCTAATCTCACTTTGAACCGATCAGGCAGGAGCCTGATCGATCAGGATTTTCACTGATCGGTCTGGTGACCGATCAGGGTCCTCTCTGATCGGTCTGTGGACCGATCAGTAGTTGATAACTTTAATTCAAATCCGCTGTCAGAATTCTGATCGCGTTCTGATAACTTCTATTTTCACTGCTATTTCTCTGATTCACGTTTGATTTCATTTGCTAAGCGTCTGCTAAGTGTGCAGGTAATGCAGGGATGATTCAAACAATGGAGGAGGGTCAACTGGGGACTTTCCCTTGATCAGGTTTGGCTGTTTTCTCTTCTCATGTTACAATGGGCGTCTGGCGCGGCTGGCAACGGCTGGGAAGCTGACGAACTGATCTGGAGCTCAGCTGAAGAGGGTTTAGGGAATCCAGAAGAGGTCAGTGGTAGCTGGTGCTATTGCAGGTGAGCAGCTGTTGAGCTGCAGAGGCACGCCTGGTGATCTGGCGATAGGCAGAGGCTTAAGAGCTGTTGAGTTTTTCGGGCCACGAAAACCGCCTTTTCGCGTCGCGGAAACCCCGAGAACCCAAAGCCATGGATCTCGTGCGAAGAAAACTTCCGAAACAAAAATCACGTATTCATTTCATGCTCAAAACTCGATCTACTCCTAGATCAAAAGAGGGATAAACCATTTTACCTTTGGTGTGTGCCCCGCTTAATCCCGCTCGCTCCTTTTGGATGTCGGATCTCTAGGACGTCAAGTGCCGTCCCTCTAGAAGTATCCACGCGAACAAAGTGGATGGAGGAAACCCTTTAGGTGTGCTAGCACCTTTCAAGGGTTCGGCCAAGAGGAGAAGAAGAAGAAGAGCACCAACACTTGGAGGAGGAAGAAGAGAAGACACACCATCATAAAAATGGAACCAAAAACTTGGTTTTTGTTCTCTCATTGTGGTCGGCCACATAATGGCCATTAATAGCCATTAAGTGGCCGGCCATAACCCCCTTTTCAATTTGAATTCAAATTCAAATGGGGAGGGGGTTACAACCTTTGGAGATGATGTGGAGCATCATCATTGGTCAAATACCAAGCCAAGTCATCACTTGGTCAAGTCAAGGTGAGGTGGCCTTTTGGTCAAGTCAAACTTGACCATTAATCTTCCTTGATGAGGTGGCATCCACACTTAATGCTCTTGATGATGTGGAGCATCATCAATGGTTGGCTCCATGCCAATTCATCACCATGATGTGGCATTAAGTCAAGTCTAACTTGAGGTGGATTTGGGTCAAGTCAAACTTGCCTTTTATGGACTTTCCATATTTAGTCAAGTCAAACTTGACTCCATTTCTTCTCCCATGTCAAGTCTAACTTGAAGTGGAACCAAGTCAAGTCAAACTTGATTTGGATTTGGGTCAAGTCAAACTTGCCTTTTATGGACTTTCCATATTTAGTCAAGTCAAACTTGACTTCATTTTTTCTCCATCTATTTGTTCTTTGTGTGTGACCCTATAGGTTCTTGTAACGTTGGCAATACTTCTAACCTCTTAGAAACATAAGCAATGAGTGGTATCTAGCAACACATCATTGCTACCCAAGTTACAAGAATGTTGAGATCCAACATCACCAATGTGACTACTAATTATGACTTTCATAATATGTGACAATGTCCTTCTATCGTCGATATCTAGATTGATCTTCTATGAAGCATAGACCGTGTCATCCTCCAATCAATCTATGTGTCTTGAACTCCAAGTAGACTCACTATAATCAAATAAGCTCAATATCTCATATTGCCTTATTTGGGCATGACCATGCACTTAGTGATCTCACTCTATCAAGACTATGATATCTCTCCCGTCATATAGGAGGGATAGATCCCATGTACATCACTCACATCCCTCCGTATAATTTGTTACATAACCAGTAATCGCCTTTATAGTCCACCCAGTTACGGGTGACGTTTGACGAAACCAAAGTACATAACTCCTTATGTAGGGAACTATGATGACTTCAGGTCTAAGGACTAATAGTCATACTAATAGTCACATGAGAAAGTATATGACACTCATATAACGATCCATGATACTTTCTCATGGTCGGTCATTCAGTATACATTCTCCAATGCATACTCATGTGTCAACTTGATATCTCATATCCATGACTTGTGAGATCAAGTCATCGTGTTGACCTACATGCTAGTCTCTATGCATTAACATTGTCCCTGAATGTTAATACTTAACTAGGAATAATTAAGAGTAGTGTTCACTATATCATCTCACTATCGATTCAACCAATCGATTGATATAGATATGAACCTACTACCAAGGACGTTATTACACTTAGTTATTTGGCACCAATACAAGTAAGTATAATAACCATAATCAAATGCCTTTATATATATATATATATGAAATATGATACAATGAGTCCTTACAACAACCATCACATGATTGGCTCTAGGGCTCTCACTAACAATCTCCCACTAGAACTAGTGCCAATCACTGTAGTATCTAATACCCAATGACCTAGTGTGACCATCATGCTTGGTCTGTGCCAAAGCCTTGGTCAAGGGATCTGCAATGTTAGCCTCTGTGGGTACTCTGCATATCTTCACATCTCCTTGATCGATGATCTCTCGAATGAGATGGAAACGCCGTAGTATGTGTTTGGTCCGCTGGTGTGAACGAGGTTCCTTAGCCTACGCAATAGCTCCATTGTTGTCACAATAGAGCTGTACTGGGTCGGCTATGCTAGGAACCACTCCAAGCTCAGTAATGAACTTGCGGATCCAAACTGCCTCCTTTGCTGCCTCAGATGCAGCAATGTACTCAGCTTCTGTTGTAGAATCAGCAACTGTATCCTGCTTTGAACTCTTCCAGCTGACAGCGCCACCATTTAAGCAAAACACGAACCCTGACTGCGATCTGTAGTCATCCTGGTCAGTTTGGAAGCTTGCATCACTGTAACCTTTTACAGTTAGCTCCTCTTCGCCTCCAAATATCAAGAAATATTCTTTAGTCCTTCTCAAGTACTTAAGAATATTCTTGACTGCTATCCAGTGACGTTCACCTGGATCTGACTGGTATCTGCTCGTCATGCTCAAAGCATACGAGACATCAGGACGAGTACATAACATGGCGTACATGACAGATCCTATGGCTGAGGCATAAGGGATCTTGCTCATGCGGTCTCTCTCCTCTCTAGAAGAGGGACCTTGAGTCTTCGAAAGACTCACGCCATGTGACATTGGCAGATTTCCCTTCTTGGAATTCTGCATGGCAAACCGTTGCAAAACGGTATCAATGTATGTACTCTGACTTAGGCCAAGCAATCTCTTAGATCTATCTCTATAGATCTTTATGCCTAGAATATAGGCTGCTTCACCTAAGTCTTTCATTGAGAAGGAATTCCCCAACCAAGTCTTCACAGACTGTAGTGAAGGAATGTCATTCCCAATGAATAGTATGTCATCTACATACAAAACAAGGAAGACAACTGTGCTCCCACTAACCCTTTTGTAGACACAAGGTTCATCTTCATTCTTGATGAAACCAAACTGTTTGATTGCATCATCGAATCGAAGATTCCAGCTTCGAGAAGCTTGCTTTAGTCCATAAAGGGACTTATGTAGCTTGCATACTCTACCAGTATGCTTTGGATCTACAAAACCCTCAGGTTGTGTCATGTACACTTCCTCGAGGAGGTTTCCATTCAGAAACGTAGTTTTGACGTCCATCTGCCAGATCTCATAATCGTGGTATGCTGCAATAGCAAGCAAGATCCTAATGGACTTGAACATCGCGACTGGAGAAAAAGTTTCATCATAGTCAATACCATGAATTTGCTTGAAACCTTTAGCTACTAGTCTACCCTTATAGGTATGTACAAGTCCATCCATGTCAGTCTTTCTCTTAAAGACCCACTTACACCCAATGGGTTTGACCCCTTCAGGTGGATCAACCAAAGTCCATACTTGGTTGGTGTACATGGAATCCATCTCGGATCTCATGGCCTCTAGCCATTTCTCAGAATCTGGGCTCATCACAGCTTCCTGATAGGAGGTAGGCTCGTTCTCAATGAGCATAACATCATCATGGTCAGACAAGAGAAATGAGTATCTCTCAGGCTGAGGACGTACCCTATCAGACCTGCGAAGAGGTAGGTCTACATGAACAGGTTGTTGTTCCACAGCTTCTTGTGCAACAACCTCATCAACCACCACACTTTGTGGTTCCTGTTCAACTTCCATCAAGGCTTCAGTGCTATTGTCCATGTCTTGAACTTCTTCAAGACTGAACGTACTCCCACTAGTCTTTCTAGAAACAAAGTCCCTTTCTAGAAATACTCCAGTCTTAGCAACAAACACTTTGTGCTGACTAGGAATGTAGAAGTAGTATCCCTTCGTTTCCTTGGGATACCCTATGAAATAACACTTATCAGATTTGGGTCCCAGTTTATCTGAGACTTGACGTCGTACGTAAGCCTCATAACCCCAAACCCTCATGAAAGACATCTTGGGACTCCTCCCTGTCCATATCGTATATGGTGTCTTCATGACAGCCTTTGATGGAACACGGTTTAGTGTGAACGCTGCCGTGTCTAGAGCATATCCCCAAAAGGATATAGGAAGATCTGCGTGACTCATCATAGATCGTACCATATCTAATAAGGTACGATTCCTCCTTTCGGATACACCATTCCACTGTGGTGTTCCAGGGGGAGTGAGTTGGGATAGAATCCCACACTCAGCTAGGTAGTCACGAAACTCATGGCTCAAGTATTCTCCACCTCGATCTAATCGAAGTATCTTAATACTCTTGCCAAGTTGGTTCTGTACTTCATTTCTGAATTCTTTGAACTTTTCAAAGGATTCTGACTTATGTGTCATCAAATACACATAGCCATATTTACTGAAGTCATCAGTAAATGTGATGAAGTACCTGTAACCACCTCTGGCAGCGATATTGAAAGGGCCACATACATCACTATGTATGAGTCCTAACAAGTCTGTCGCTCTTTTGCTATGTCCACTAAAGGGAGTCTTAGTCATCTTGCCTAGAAGGCATGACTCGCATGTCTCATATGACTCAAAATCAAATGAGTCCAGCAAACCATCCTTATGGAGCTGGGACAAGCGACTCTCATTTATGTGGCCTAAGCGACAGTGCCAGAGATAGGTTGGGTTCAACTCATTTGATCTCAACCTCTTGGTATTCACGTTATAGATAGGGCTCTCTAAGTCTAGAATATAGAGACCATTCATCATATGTGCGCTACAATAGAACATATCCTTTAAATAAACAGAACAACATTTGTCCTTTATTATGAATGAAAAACCTTTGTTATCTAAACATGAAACTGAAATGATATTCTTTGTTAGTACAGGTACATAACAACAGTTATTCAATTCCAGTACAAGCCCAGAGGGTAGAGATAGAAAGTAAGTCCCTATAGCAACAGCAGCAACCCTTGCTCCATTGCCTACTCGTAGGTCCACCTCGCCCTTGGCCAATGCCCTGCTATTTCTCAGCGCCTGCACATTAGTACAAATGTGAGAAGCACACCCAGTATCTAATACCCATGATGTAGAAATAGAAAGGTTGACTTCTATAACATTTATACCTGAAGTAGAAGTCTCACTTCTCTTCTTCTTCAGATCTTCCAGGTATACCTTGCAGTTCCGCTTCCAATGCCCAGTCTTACCGCAGTGGAAGCAGGTAGCATCCTTAGCAACCCCACCTTTAGGTTTGAGTGTTGAAGAGCTGGCTTTGCCCTTGGTTTGGGTCTTACCCTTACCTTTGGGCTTCCACTTGCCCTTACCCTTGCCCTTTTGTACCATTAGAACGGTACTGGACTTGGCAGTGGTGAGATTAGGCTCAGCAGTTCTTAACATGTTGAGTATCTCGGGTAGTGGTTTGTCTAATTCGTTCATGTTGTAGTTCATGACGAATTGACGGTAACTCACTGGCAACGATTGCAGGATCAGATCGGTAGCCAGCTCTTGGCCCAAAGGGAACCCCAACCTCTCGAGGTTCTCGACAACCCCAATCATTTTGAGTGCGTGAGTTCCTACAGGGGTTCCCTCTTTCATCTTGCATGAAAAGAGGGCCTGAGTCACTTCAAACCTCTCATGCCTTGCCTGCCCTTGATATAGTTGCTTGAGATGGCCAATCATATCAAAAGCATTCATTTTCTCGTGTTGCTTCTGAAGCTCAGGAGACATACAGCATAGCATTAGGCATGACACGTCTAACGCGTCATCTAGATGCTTCTGATGAGCAATCTCTA
>JAGFNQ010008253.1:157982-271723 GCA_024364735.1 Boesenbergia rotunda
TATTGCCTTATTTGGGCATGGCCATGCACTTAGTGATCTCACTCTATCAAGACTATGATATCTCTCCCGTCATATAGGAGGGATAGATCCCATCTACATCACTCACATCCCTCCGCATAATTTGTTACATACCCAGTAATCGCTTTTATAGTCCACCCAGTTACGGGTGACGTTTGACGAAACCAAAGTACATAACTCCTTATGTAGGGAACTATGGTGACTTCAGGTCTAAGGACTAATAGTCACATGAGAAAGTATATGACACTTCATATAACGATCCATGATACTTTCTCATGGTCGGTCATTCAGTATACATTCTCCAATGCATACTCATGTGTCAACTTGATATCTCATATCCATGACTTGTGAGATCAAGTCATCGTGTTGACCTACATGCTAGTCTCTATGCATTAAAATTGTCCCTGAATGTTAATACTTGACTAGGAATAATTAAGAGTAGTGTTCTCTATATCATCTCACTATCGATTCAACCAATCGATTGATATAGATATGAACCTACTACCAAGGACGTTATTACACTTAGTTATTTGGCACCAATACAAGTACGTATAATAACCATAATCAAATGCCTTTATATATATATATGAAATATGATACAATGAGTTCATACAACAACCATCACATGATTGGCTCTAGGGCTCTCACTAACAAGAGCAGGGTAGCGAAGAAGCCTCAGAGAGAACTCATCATTCTACACCTTGAAGCAACTCTTGCATACACAAAAGTATTTGAGCAATCTGTTGGATACTTTACGACTTAAGCACTTTGGAAGGATTTGAGAACGTTGCGAGACGATCAACAAGCAGACAAGGAAGAGCTGAGTGAAGGCTCTTGCCGAGGTTGTGTTGGGTTATGAGTATTGTTGTGTAAACGTTTCTCCTTCGCTTCCTTGTGCTCTGTAAGATCCTCTTTATCTCTTTGTCTCTGTGCTTTCATTTCATATCATTCTATTGAGACTGTTGTGGAGAGGTTTCTCCACCGAGAAGGAGGTGCTATTCTATCTGGATTGTCTGGTGCTTGATCTGTCGACGATCAAGGGATCGCCCACCTCACGAGCACGCCAAGGAGTAGGGGCAAGTTATCCCTGAACCTTGTAAATCCTCCGTGTTAGCATCTTTGGGTTGCTAGTAGTTTTCTGTTTACTGTTTGTTTTGTTTTCTACCTCTGGTTGTTGCTTCCACTGCTAACCTTCAAGTGCAGAAACTTCAAAGAGCAAGTAATTTGTGTGTCTGACTACATTCACCCCCCCTCTATAGCCATCCAAGCTCCAACACAAACAAGATATAGAAATTATGTTCTTACTTAGTGCAGGTACATAAAAGTACTCCTCTAGTTCTAAGATAAGCCCAGTGGGCAAAGACAAGGAATATGTTCCTACAGCTATACCAACAACTCTTGCGCCATTGCCTACTCGTAGGTCCACTTCACCCTTTGTCAACGATCTAGCTCTTCAAAGGCCCTGCACATTAGTACAAATGTGAGATGTACAACCGGTATCTAATACCCAAGAAGAAGAAATAGATAGATTGATTTCTATAACAAAAATACCTGAGGCAGAAGTCTCACTTTTTTTCCTTTTTAGTTCCTCTAGGTAGATTTTACAATTCCGCTTCCAATGTCCGGTCTCACCACAGTGGAAGCAGGTCCCTTCCTTAGACACCCCGCCTTTGGCCTTTAGTGCAGTAGAGTTTGCCTTGCCTTTGGCTTGGGTCTTACCCTTGCCCTTAGGCTTCCATTTGCCTTTGCCCTTCTGTACCATCAGTACATTACTGGTCTTGGTTTTCATGAGATTGAGTTCAATAGTTCTCAATATGTTGAGCATCTCAGTCAATGACTTGTCAATTTCATTCATGTTATAGTTCATGACAAATTGACTGTACCCTTCCGACAAAGATTGAAGGATAATGTCCGTGGTCAATTCTTGGCCCAGTGGAAATCTCAATCTTTCAAAGTTCTCGATATACCCTATCATCTTGAGTACGTGAGTTCCTACGGGAGTTCCTTCTTGCATCTTGCATGCAAATAGGGCCTTAGACACCTCAAACCGCTCGTGCCTAGCTTGCCCTTGATATAGTTATTTTAGGTGCTCAACCATATCATGTGCATCCATGTTCTCATGTTGCTTCTGAAGCTCAGAGTTCATGATAACAAGCATGAGGCATGATACATCGAGTGCATCATTTTGATGCTTCTTGTAAGCATCTTTTTCTGCACGGGTAGCGGTAGTGGCGGGTGCTTCTGAAAGAGGTTGCTCTAGGACGTACAACTTTCGTTCTTGCTTGAGAACGTTCCTCAAGTTTCTGTACCAGTCCAGGAAATTAGCTCCGTTGAGCTTGTCTTTCTCAAGGACGGATCACAGAGAGAGAGTATTTGACGTGTTAGATGACATGGTGGTCTACAATAGTAAAACATACAAAAATAAGTATCATATCTAGATCATTTAATTAGGTCTTTAATTAAATGATACTCCCACTGAAACGTAGAGCTTTGATAGGGGCTAGTCATGGATGTAGGCAAACTCAATTAGCCCATACTACTAGCTCCAAACCAAAAAGCGACCATATTCACGTGGGACAAGATCCATATTATACCTCATCTTGAGTTAGCTTTGGCTAATCGCTCAAGACTTTGTATAATTAGGTAGGTAATATTTTACCAATTACATATTATGCAACTCTTGGAAACAAAGGGTCAAGATCCACATTACACATCATCTTGAGTTAGCTTTGGCTAATCGCCCAAGACTTAGTATAATTGTTCTCTTACACAATTTTCCCAACTTTTGGGATATGCCTCTAAGTTTCTCAATCTAATTGAGGTGACTTAGTTAAGTCTCACCCAAAGTTTGATAGCGGGACATCACGATTGTCCTCTCGCACTCTACCAAGATAAAATGTGTCGCTTTACTTTGGCAAACCCAACAACAAATGATCGAGGTAGTTTATGAATTCCAAACTTTGGTAGGCATATCGAGTTGACTTAATTAAGATAAATATTTATCTAATCATGTGTCACATACACACATTGCATATATCAACATATATGCGATAAATGTGACATGATTATGACCCGTATGCTACGATCTTCTCAAGCCAATGAGAAAATCGATGGTCAACCTAGGTATAACAACTTCTCCATGTGCATCCTTCAGTTGTCATGTGTCGCACATCCTTCTTGTAACTTCATCCTTCAATGGGCATTCCACTCCTCATTTTGTACATTAAAAATTAGGAAAACTCGAGTTACATTCGAGTCTAAATCTATTTTACAACTAGAAAATTAGAGATAAGGCACGACACGCAGGCCGTATTATGAATTACATTACAACATGCACACACACACATATACATCCAATCATATTGGGGTTAAGGCTATAACCATGCACCATGTCATCAATCACACATAATAGATTTAGGACATCAATTTTTATTATGATTGTAAAAATGCTCATGAGCCGAAACCAAAGGTTATAAAATTTGTTGAGTATAATCGGACCATAGCACACTTTCTTATTCATATGATAATGCTATGAACATTTAGTTTGATCAACACAAACTTTTGTATCTCAACAAATGCTCATACATTATACAATCCATAACAAAATTATGTCCTACTTCTATATCACATATAAATATTTTTTTCTAAACTTTGTATGATCTTTCGCAAGTGGCTCTAATACCACTGTTGGGATCTATGGGCAAAAATATTTAAAATTCATAGCGAAAATAAGATCCCTCGAGTGATCCATGTGAACGAAAACTCATACAAAGTGAATTTACAAAAACCTTATCGTATAGGTATACCTTTGGCGCGTGCCCTTCGCTTCTCCCCCTTATTCGAGGTATGCCAGATCTCTTGTATGTTCAAGTGTCCATACCTCTATGCGTATCCACACGAATACGATCTTTGCCTTGGAGAGGAACCACCTTAGTTGTGCTAGCAACTTGGGATGTTCACAAAGCATAAGAACCTCCACTAGGGAGTTTTGGATAAGGAGGAAGAAAGAAGAAGAAGAGAAGCGCTTCCCTTTAGCCTTTGACAAGAGGGGGTATTTATACTCATCTAATGAATACCAAGGGTCTATATCCCTTGAGCTCCTCTCATCTTAATGCTAATAAACCCCAACGAATACCAAGACTTTTGGTATTCTTTAAGACTCTTAATATTCTATTCATCTAATGAATAGAATGCCTCTTGGCCTTCCTCTTAAATAATTTTCATTAAACCATTTAATGGATATTATCCATAATTAAGTGGTTGAGTCTAATCTAGATGAGTCTAACTCAAATTAGACTCAATCCCATAATCCAATTGGATTCACTTGAGTCTAACTCAATTAATCCAATTCAGATCAAATCTTAGTCAAACTAAGATCAATTAATCTCCGAAGCATCGTGTCCATAGTGTACGATCGCTTGCGTTGCCAGAGGGGGGGTGAATAGCAATTTTTCATCATTTCCTCTACACAGAGGTTAGCGCAATACAAATAAATATATACAAAGAATGAGCGAGCAATGCTAACATAGGAATTTACTTGGTATCCACCCAAACGGGTGACTAATCCAATGATCCACGCGAGTACTCCACCTCCACTATGAAAAGTCTCCTTCAAAGGTGGAGAAACCTTTACAAGCATTGTCTTCCTCTTTACAGATTACGATGAAGAGCGAGAGGAAGATCGAAAGACTAGTCGCACGAACAACACTTTGTTATAGTGAATAACCGTACCGTTCACGTGCGGAAAAATCCTCTTTTTATAAGAAAACAGGACAACTTCGCAAGCTATTCAGACCCGCACCAGTCGACTGCCCCTGGGGCAGTCGACTGGTCTGGCAATAAATGCTAGCCAACGGCTAGTTTTGGGGGGGTTACCAGTCGACTGCCCCCAGGGTAGTCGATTGGTCCGAGGCTGTAAACTCTTTGTGAGTTTTGGCAGTCGACTGCCCTCTAGCCAGTCGACTGCCCTGCTTTTCAACTCACTTACAACCTCTCCAAACACTCTCCTTCATGTATGCCTTTATGTATGCTCCCTTGGCTCGACCCTTGAAGTCATCTTCCTCTGGCTATCGTCCCTCGGATGCCCACACAACCTTCCCTTGGCTTGCCTCTATGCCACCCTTCACGTGTACCCTTGAAGTCCACTTCCCGGCTTGCCCTTGGAGCTCTCCTCCCTCGGCTCTCGTCCCTCGGATATATTCTCCTTGTGTGATTCTCCAAGTCGTACAAACTTAATCACACATATCAAATACAGCATAACACCCTAATCTTAAACTTTTTGGCACACACATCAAAACCATGATCTTCCCGATCATTCTTGGCCGATTGCCTCAACAATCTCCCTCTTTTTGATATGTGGCAATATGTTTATGTTTAGGGATAAAATACCAGTCAACAAAGTAATTAACAGTAGCAATTGAAAAACATAAGACATATCAAAACCCTAAGAGGTAACCTCCCCCTTAATCCATGTCTTCTCTCATTTTCAATTCTACTCATAATCCAAGTTAAGTTCCAAACCTAACTTAACAGCAAGCAACAACAATTAAGAGTATAAGATATAATAAAACCTAAGAGGTACTCTCCCCCTTAACCTATGTCTTTATCCATTTCAAATTTTCAATCATACTCCAAGATTTAAATTAAACAACTAACTTGAACCACCCATTTTAAGTCAAAAATCTAACTTAACCCATCCATTCTCCCTCTTTGACACCATCAAAATGATTGCCTCTAGCAACCCTAACCCATGGCATCAAAAGAGAGAGATATCGATTTTTGAAAAAAAAAACTCAGAATCTGAACTTAGGCGTGCCAAGGGGCAGTCGACTGATACTCTGTCAGTGCTATTTTTCAATTTCTGAGCCGAATTTCAGAAACGCCCAAAAAATTTCAAAAAATTCTAAAATTGTTAAAAATTTACAAGCATGTTTAAAATAATATACTCTATCAAGGAAAAATATCAATCCATATAAAATTTCAAACATGCTTGACTTTTTACCAAAGTTCAAAATTATTGAAAACCACTAAGAAAGTATCAGCATTTCAACCTAGTTTTGCAATCAAATATCTTTTAAGCTTATGACAAAACATATAAGACATGAAATAGTTTTCAAATGTTTAAAATGTCCAACCATGATCTTTGGGCAAAGTGTCCATTGATTAAACACTTGCTTTCCCATGGTTGATCTTGTTTTGATATTTTGATACTTTTTAATGACCCAACATTATGCTACAAGCACAAGTGAATCAATTGTATCATCGTAATGGATCAAGCACACTTTCCTATTGTGTTACTCCAAAGTTCATCCTATACCTCTACAAAACACATTCCAAGTCCTCTTCTTAAGGATGTAAACTCCGATTCGGGAAGAGGCTTGGTAAAAATGTCGGCTAGGTTTGACTTTGACTCAACATAGTGTAGTTTAATGTCTCCCCTTGCCACATGGTCCCTAATGAAGTGATGCTTCACTTCAATGTGTTTTGTTTTAGAATGGTGAACCAGATTCTTAGTCAAATTGATTGTACTTACATTATCACACAAGACTTTGACCTTGGAATAATGTAACTCATAATCTTCTAAGGTGTGCATGATCCAAAGTAGTTGGGAAACACAACCACCCATTGCCACATATTCGGCCTCCGTTGTTGATAAGCCAACACATGGTTGTTTCCTACTACTCCAACTAACTAAGGAAGACCCAAGGAATTGACACCCTCCACTAGTACTCTTCCTATCTAGCTTATACCCCGCATAGTCCGAGTCGGTGTATCTAATAAGATCAACATTGGGAGTTCTAGGATACCAAAGCCCGACATTGAGGGTACCTTTAACATACCTCAAGATCCTCTTCACAACCACCAAATGGGGCTCTTTGGCATATGATTGGTACCTTGCACACATACCTACCGCAAAAGTATATCAGGTCTACTAGCGGTTAGGTATAATAGGTTACCAATCATGCTCCTATATTGCTTTGAGTTTATCATTTTCCCTTCAATATCACTATCCATTTTCACATTTGTTCCTATGGGTGTAAATGCTACCTTAGCATTTTCTAGGCCAAATTTCTTTAGCATTTCCTTAGCATATTTAGTTTGAAAGGCATATGCCCCTTCACTTGTTTGCTTAACTTGTAGTCCTAAAAAGAAGGTTAGCTCTCCTACAAGACTCATCTCAAATTCATCTTCCATACGTTTGATGAATTCTTGTAGGAAGTCATTATTTGCTGACCCAAAAATGATATCATCTACATACACTTGGGCAACAAATATGTCCTTATCCTTAGAGTTTAGGAACAATGTTGGGTCAATTGTTCCTCTCCTAAACCTCATAGACACTAGAAATGAAGAAAGTCTTTCATACCAAGCCTGGGGAGCTTGTTTCAATCCATATAAGGCTTTTCTCAATTTGTAAACGTGTCTTGGATAGTTAGGGTCTTCAAACCCAGGGGGTTATTCTACATACACCTCTTCCTTAATGACCCCATTAAGGAAAGCCGACTTCACATCCATTTGATGAAGTGTGTAACCCATGTGAGCGGTATAGGCTAGTAGAGTTCTAATAGACTCTAATCTAGCTACGGGGGCATAGGTCTCATCATAGTCTAATCCCTCAACTTGGTTAAACCCCCTAGCTACCAACCTAGCCTTGTTCCTAGTGATTTTGCCTTGATCATCTAGTTTGTTCCTAAAGACCCATCTAGTTGTTACAATGGTGCAATCATTGGGTCTAGGAACCAACTCTCATACCTCACATCTCTCAAATTGATTTAGCTCTTCATGCATGGCTAAGACCCAATCTACATCACCCAATGCCTCTGTAACACCCCAAATTTTGGGCTTGCTTTCGATTGTAAAAAGGGCACAAAAATGTCGATATATATTATCAGATTGTATGATATTTATTTCATAAATGAATAAAATTACATTCTTTTGATTTCATGATTTAATGTTATGTGATTTCATTAGAAAGGATTAGGAATATGTAATTGCATAAATTAGAATATGTGATTGCATGAAGTAGAATATATGATTTCATAATATGTGATTTGAGAATAAGAGAGTGAATTGGGCTAATGGGCTTTGCAAAAAAGTGAAAACCAAAGAGGAGCAAAATATGCTCTTGCCGAGGATCGAACCATGGAACTCTTGGTAAGCAAAGACTTGAAAAGCAACAAAGTAACCAATTCACCCAGCAGGGGAGTGCTGAGAGGAAGGAAGGGAAATTCTTGTTAAGGGTTAGGGAATGTGAAAGGGCAGAGGAAGAGGCTCTTGATGAGAAACCCCTTGGTGAAGGGACACTTGGAGAAGAGGCACCTTGCCTCTTCCCTTAGTATAAATAAGAGGGAGTGCTAAGGGGCTAACCATCATTGTTGCAAACCCCTCACTCACTCTCCCTCTTCAAATTACCAAAATCCCAACTTCCCTCTCCCTCTTCAATTGCTGAAAATCCCAACTCCCCTCTCCCTCTTCAATTGCTGAAAATCCCAACTCCCCTCTCCCTCTTCAATTGCCGAAATCCAAACTCCTCTCCCTCCTTGAGATTTTCGAAAATCCAAGGGAAGGGTTTCATCCCAAGGGACACTCCCAAGACCCCATTGAAGGTTTGAATCTCTTGCAAGGCAAGAAGAAGTCAAGGACCTCAAGAGCAAGGACAAGCGCATCCCCTCCGAACTAAGGGTATACCTTAAGGATATTTAGCGAAAGAAGTAAGTGCCCCCTCACCTGTAGCATAATTGCTCTTGAATCGATTACATGACTCACATGATGCCCTCTACATGTCTCTACATGTTTCGGCCATCACCCTAACCAAGGGTTAGGGTAGGTCACATGCTTTCCTATGCTTAATGATGATGTTTGCATGAATGTATTATATTGTGTGTGAGTAAAGAAGGCTAGGAGGGAAGGGAATCCCCTTCTAACCATTCGGCCAACCCTACCCTAGGGTTAGGTTCTTAAGCTTAACTTCATGATATGCACCCTAATGAATCTCTATGATATCACATGTGATGTATGAATGTTCATGATGCTATGTGGCTAAAAAAACCCCCAAAGTACTCAACCCTACATGTTCGGCCAAAGGGCCCTATACTTGGGATTGGATTAATAAATACCATGCATGATAATGATCTTGTGTAAGATATGACATGCTTGTGTGATTCTTGATATGTTGATTGGAATGCATGCTAGCCCAAATTACAACTTTCGGCCAAGAGAGAACTCTTGGACCCTAGCCTTGGTTGCTCCCATGAAATGCATGCTTTATACTAGGTTAGTTATCATGATTATGAATGCATACATATGCATAAGAATGAGCCCTTTAGGGCATGAACGAAGAAGACTTAGGGCCTAAAGAATGCTTCCCTAGAAGGATGGGACTAAGAGCATACTTTATGAAAATGAAGAACATGATAACTATTTTATTTTATAATGGCTTGTACTATAGACTCTTAAAGTGAGTCAAATGATTATGATACTAGGCTGAAGGACTTTTGAGAAGGCCTAGTAAACCCTAGTGGTTCGGGATTAGCTACCTCGTTCCTATTCAGGGGCGCGCGCAAAACATGAAGTACAAGCCGGGCCCTAATGATTATGCTATGTTCAAGTATTATGTTTATATGTTTTCAAAAGAACCTTCCTATGAAGTTAACATGCTTAGATGTTTAACATGCTTAAACGCTTACCATGCTTGAATGTGATATATTCTCTTACCTTTTCATGATATCCGATTTTGTGAGTAGGACAGGGTCTTACTAAGCTATTGCTTATCATTTAGTGTTTCCCTTATGCTACAGATAAAGGACGCTAAACTATGGAGGCAGCGGGAGAAGGGCAAGTGTGTGTGTGATAGTGCTGGTGGATAAAAAGGATCTTGCTCTTAGTTGCTTCAAGTTTTGGAACTTGTCATGTTAAACCCATGTTATGCTCTTTTTATATACATGCTATATTTGAAGATGAATACTTGGTTGGATCTACGGTTGGATCTCGTCCCTTATCTCGAGTTACGCGAGGTACTTAGTAAATTAGTTTACTTTTCCGCAAAGTTTTAATTTATGATCATGTCCACACATCATAAGGTTGCATGCTAGATACGTGGTTAAAATAATTTGAGAAATTATTTTATGCTAATTCTTCCGCTGCACGTAAAAATTTTAAAATTTACGAACCCGTATCCTTGTCAACATGCACCCGGTCCCAACAGTGGTATCAGAGCCGGTTAGTGTTCGACATAATCATGTAATTGTTTTGTGGAAAACTTTGTCATGATCTCAATTTTGGAAAATTTTTCAATTATGGAAACTTTCCAATTATAATAAATTTTAGATTTAGGAATTTCAAAGTTTGAAAATCCTCATGAAATTTCGCAAACTTTTGAAATTTTCTAGTTTCTGAAATTTTATAATAATTGTGAAAACTTCCCATCTTTGGAAACTTTCCAATTTAGGAAAATTTTCTATTTTAGAAATTTTCCAATTTTGGAAATATGTAAGTTTTCTTTGTACCAAAAACTTATAATTATTCTGAAAACCTATTATGAAATCTCGCAATTTTGGGCACTTTCTTTCAAGAAAGTCTAGACAAATTTATGGACAGTTAATTGACAATTAAATTTGAATTGGTTTTTAAATTGACAACAAAATTCTTTATTTTGGATTGAGCCTCGGGGAGCCGTCCAATTTAAAGTTAGTTGTTGTAATTTAATTTCCCAATTTTAAATGAAATTGTCATGTTTAATTTGGTTACGCTTCCGAAGCGGACCAAATTAGATTTACGACAAATTACTTTTCTTTGGGTATCTGAGCCTCGGGGAGCCACCCTTAGAAAACGATTTGCTGTAATTAATTAAATCCATGAATAAAATATGATTTAAGAGGTGATGTGATAGACCCAAAATAGACTGTCACGAATGTGGGCCTCAAATTTAGATATTTATAAATGAATGCTGGAAACCCTTTTTGCAATCAAAAATATGAAAACGTAGTAAAGGGGCCACAGGTCGTATTTTTCCAAGGGACTAGTCGAGGTTGTGTTCGATTTGTGCTTGTATTTATGTGTCGTTTCTATTTTCGGGTTTCAAAGAGATATTCGGGTTTTGGGTTGCAAATAGGAATGGAAATGCAATAGAAAGAAGGGAACTCAACTCATGAACTAAACAAAGAGATGGCACTCAACAATTCAATCAATGGAAAAATTAATCACCTAAGGCACTTAACCAAATTCGGAGGACAAACCTGATCAGTAATGCAAGGCAAATTGCTACAAAGATGAACAAAAACAGTGCAGGGAATTTTCAGCAGCAAACAAGCTTAAATGCAATCCATGCTAGCATTTACTACTTGATACAAACATGCAAGAGGTAAAGTTTAATGTGTAAAGAAGAATCTGAAAATTGCAGCAGCTACACACTAGCAATTCGAATGCGAAATCAATTAGCTCAGCTTGGAAAGTTAAGCTTCCATTGAAGTGATATACAATTCTGAAAAGAGAAATTCAGAAATAAAATGTGTAGAATTTCGTATGCAGAACAAACACAAAACAAACCAAATTCGAATGCAAATTCCAAGGTTCAAATGAGATTCGTTAAAGCTAAAGTTCCTTTGATTCAAACTTCAGAAACATTGAACTGATACAATGCAAACTAGAACTGATACAACTGAGTGAAATGGAAAGAACAGAATTCAGAATGTCCAATGCAAAGTCAGCTACTTAGTTTAGCTTGATACAAAATCAGTGAGTGTTCACAGCTGCACAATTCAGGCTCGAATTGAGTAAAGAAATAACTGAAAAGTTTCACATGTCATGATTTGGATGCAAATCCAACAAAGCCACTGATGTGAAGTGAATGGATGTGAAGTAAGCAATTCCGGTATAGAATCCAGCAGCCAATACAAGCAGAAATTAACTCTGGTGAGACAAAATTCAGTAATCAAACATGATGTGCAACAACTTAAAGACAGAAATGAAATGCAGGCTTTCAGGGACACGGATGCACAGATTTCAGCAGCCAATTGAATGCAAAACTAACATATAGTTGAGATCAATTTCCCCAAACTAGTGTTCAGAAATGATTCAGAAACCATCAGCTAAGAATTTCAGAATTGGACTCTAAAATTGCAGGAATGGAGTTGCAGTTTTGCAGAGTTTCAGAAACAATCTAAATGCAGAGCAAACAGACCGCAAGCTGGATCTATTCACTACTCTACAGTTCAAAAAAAATTGAAGAAAATCCAATGATATCTTGGCACAAATTTAGAATTGCTAAGCTGGGAATTGCTGTAAATAATAGTTGCGCAAGCAACACACTGATACATAAAACAAAGGGGCTGAAAAACCGAATTACTAAGCTAAACAAGATTCAGAAATGAAGCTAAGGTCTAAACAAACTTAGACTAACTAAATTAGCTCACTAAAAGTGAAACAAATTGAAATTTTCTGAAACTGAATTGCAAATTCAGTAATGGACTGATACGCAAGGTTTCAAAATGGCACGCAACAATATAAGCTAAAGTAAACTGAAATTTAACTCACTCTATCACTAAACAAGTTCCTAAATTACTGAACTCGAAGATTAAAAACCTAATGAAACCAAACAATTCAGAATTACCACCTAAAACAGCTGATAACTGAAAATCTAGAACATAACTGCTCGAAAACAAAAATTACAGCTAAACAAATGAAAATTAAGTATCTAAGCTACTCCTCAACCCTTCTCCAACTCAAGAGCTTCTTGGTCGTCAATCAAGAGTGAACTTCGGACCCGCAAGCTCAACAAATCAGTGAAGAACTGTCTCTGCAAATGATTCAAAGTAAATCCTGCTCAAGCTGAAATTTGCTTCCGAATTCTTCAAACTCACTGTGGTGGCTTGCGATTTGGATTAGGGAATGACCGAAACCTTCCAGGGAACCCCTCTGGTCAGCTCGGATGCAGTGGAAATGGAGCACAGCTGAGCTCGCTGAAATCAGATAGCAAAACTGCCGAAACCTCGCGCAGCCTTGCTATTGAGCAAAAATCCAATCTGAAACCTCACTGAGAACTCTCTTCATTGACCTAGCCCTTGCTCTGATGATGGATTGAGTGGCCGCGCCTCTTGGATGAAGATTTCTACTGAAGAAAATGAAGAACGAAGTGAAGAAGACGAAGAAACGGCGGAGACGCAACAAGGAGAAGAACAGTGGAAAATTTGATTAAATACTTAAGCATGGACGGCTGTGATTGATTTGAGGAAATCCAACGGCTGATCTTACTCTGATTGGAGCCAAACTTTGATGATGATGATCTGGGGTCAGGATCTGCCTCGTGGTAGCTCGGATCCTCTAGATGTGCAACGGATGGTCCAGATCAACTTAATCTTTGAATGGACGATCTAGAGCCCTCCGTGCTTGATCCAACGGTTGATTGAGCTCTGATTGGGATGAAACCTTCAGATCTTGATCAGAGTGCTTGATCAACCCTAACCCTAGCTCGGATTGCTTCAGATGGTCCCGGATGGCTCAGATCTAGCCGCTTTTGAATCGAATGGCCCAGATTTAATCCTAATCTTGATAACTCGATCCGGGTCACTTCCAACTCAAGTTTGACCCAGTATGCCCTAGGTCCATGATTCTTTCATGCCTACAAAAATAGATCCAAAATTTAGTGGCCCATTAATCCAAATAAGTGTAAATTTGCAATTAAGTCCAAAATAAGAGGAAATCCTAAAACCTAGGGTAAAATCATAATTAAGCAAGTAAAACATGGGTCAAACATGGATTTTAGCAATTAAAATAATCAACAAAATGGTATCTATCATGATGCTCTTACATATTGTTGTCTCCAAAATTAATTAGGAAAATGATTTCCTATAGAGTTTTCTTAAATGAGATTTTCATGAAAATAATATGTGGTTGAATTAAGGACTCATGTCTCTTAATTTAATAAGATTTGATTTAGAGAAATCAAAGTCTTAAACATATTATTTCCGAAATTGATTATGACAATTTAGGAAATTGTTTCCCAAAACAATTCCTTCAATAAAGTATGAAATTAGAATTAGAAAATCCGGTTCCTAATTCAATTAATGAGACTTGATAAATTAAGTCACATACATACTTTATTAAGAAAATCGTTAGTCATGACATAATTCAATGTCATGAATGTGCTTAGAAAAGAAAGGATGAGACCCAAAACCCCTTACAAAATATTAAGGCCAACACCTTCCATTAATATGGTTAGAATCGGAGTTTTGTTTCTTGTTTGGGTTGATGGACACATCCATGCCCGGCTTGAACCTCAACATGTTCAAACCATGGAATTAGTTTAAGAATAATATAGTTGGAGTCAGAGGTCAATCCTTAGTTTTGGTTGTTGGACACATCCAAGCCTAACTAAACGGTTGAATGAGCTCCAACCATATTAAAACTATTTCTTGATTAATGGGTCAGCCTTAAGCTTGGAGCATCGATTTGTTGTGCCACAGCCAAGGTCGATGTAAAGAGAGGTGCAGTTGGGTGCTATGTATAATGTTGCATACTTGTTAATGAGTTAACAACCCAATGATTTATGCAAACATTCAATTAGTTGATAGCATAAAGTGATAGTTACATATATGTGATGTGTAATCGGTATAATTACCTACCTTCATAGCTAAGAATGACTTGATGGCCACAGCCATGGTTGTTCTTATCTATGGTTGGATATCAACCTATTTGGAGATGTTCCTACGATCTCCCGAATTGAATGAAAAGGGTTATTCAATTTGAAAAATAAATAGGATATTATTTATGTATATTGATACATTCTTTAATCATTCTTCTCACATAAGCTCAATTTGTATTTCTAGGTTAATCACTCGATCATGTCTTCTCTGAACTTGCGTTCCATTTTGGACACCAATAAACTGACCGGGCCGAACTTCATGGACTGGCTTCGAAACCTGAGGATAGTCCTCAAGGCAGAGAAGATTGCTTATGTCCTTGAAGATCAACTTCCTAGCCGTCCTCCAGAAAATTCAACTCCAGACCAGTTAGTGGCCTATCAGAAACATGTGACCGATTCTGAACTTGCAAGTTGCATCATGCTAGCCTCTATGATACCTGAGCTGCAAAAGCAGCATGAGCATATGGATGCTTATACCATCATCTTCCATCTTCATGAGTTGTTTGAAGAGCAGGCGAGATCCGAAAGGTTCGATGTCTCCAGACTCCTCTTCACCTCTAAGATGCAGGAAGGCACTTCTGCCTCGCAGTTTGTGTTAAAGATGTTGGGGTACATTGAGCGACTGAGCACACTCGGTTTTGCAATGGATCATGAACTAAGTATTGGCTTAATTCTGAATTGTTTGCCCAAAAGTTATTCACAATTTGTGATGAACTATCGGATGAACAAACTAGAGACCACCATTCCCGAGTTGCTCAACCTGCTGAAGACTGTAGAGCCTTCTGTAAAGCCGGATCAAAAGACGATATTGTTAGTTGGTTCCTCGAAGAAAGGTTCTAAGAGGAAGGCCAAAGAACAGAATAAAGGAAAGACGAAAAAGGCCAAAAAGACTGAAAAGAAACCAAAAGGAACTTGCCATCATTGTGGCAAGGAGGGTCACTGGCGAAGAAACTGCAAGGTTTATCTTGAGTCCTTGAAGAATAAGGCATCCGATGCCCCATCCTCTTCAGGTATCTTCGTTATTGAATGTCACTCTATTTCCTCTAATACCTGGGTACTTGATACTGGGTGTAGCTCACATATATGTAATGACATACAGGGGCTAAGGAATAGAAGAAGACTTGTCAAAGGAGAAGCAAATTTGCGAGTTGGAAATGGAGCAAAGATTGCTGCTGTTGCCATCGGAACATATTTGCAAAAGCTCCCCACTGGACGTGTCTTAGAATTGGATAATTGTTATTTTGTTCCTTCGTTAATAAAGAACATTGTATCTATTTCATGTTTGAATGAAAAGGGTTATCATTTAACTTTTAGTAACAATTGTTGTTACATAACTTTAAATGGTGTTCTTTATGGGAATGGAACTTTGTGCAATGGTATCTACACGTTAGATTTATCCAGTGACGTTTTCAATATCAAAGTTAGCAATAAACGTGCTCGAATAGATAATCGAATAGACTCCTACACTTGGCATTGCCGTCTTGGCCATGTAAGTAAGAAACGTATGACCGAATTACACCGATGTAGAATTCTGGAATCATTTGAACCCGATTCATTTGATACATGCGAATCATGCTTAAAAGGCAAGATGACCAAATTACCCATTTCTGGAAAAGATAATCCAGTGGGAGAATTGCTTGGACTAATACATACTGATGTATGTGGACCAATGTCAACTCTTGCACAAGGAGGCTATAGCTACATCATCACCTTTATCGATGATCACTCACGATTCGGGTATGTGTTCTTGATGAAACACAAATCTGAAGCTTTTGAGAAATTCAAAGAGTTCAGAAATGAAGTAGAGAAACAGCTTGGCAAAAGTATTAAGATACTTCGATCCGATCGGGGTGGTGAATACTTAAGTCAAGAGTTTCATGATTATCTTAGGGACAATGGGATATTATCCCAATGGACTCCGCCGTATACACCACAGCATAATGGTGTATCCGAGAGGCGCAACCGAACCTTGATGGACATGGTTAGGTCGATGATGAATCATGCAACTCTTCCAAAATCCTTTTGGGGCTATGCACTTAAGACAGCTGTTTACTTGCTAAATAGAGTCCCGACCAAGGTAGTTTCTACTACTCCATATGAGACTTGGAATAGTAAGAAACCTCACTTAACTCACCTTAAGATATGGGGTTGTCCTGCTTATGTGAAGCGGTTGTATCAGACAAATTGGATGCTAAGTCTGATAAATGTCTATTTATTGGATACCCTAAGGAAACGAAGGGTTACCAATTCTATCATCCCTTGGAACAAAAGGTGTTTGTTCAAGGCATGCTGTATTTCTAGAAAAGATTTCTTTTGCAAGAAAACAGTGGGAGTGGAATTGAACTTGATGAAGTTCAAGAAACTCCAATAGACATCACAGAGACACCTAGTCTAACCCACAACCAATAATCATAATGATGAGCTATCAGTTGAACCTAAAACAACACCACCTCTTCGTAGGTCTGATAGGACACGCAACATTCAGAGAGATACGGATTTCTCGTAAGTGAATCGAACGACGTGTCTCATTGCGATGACGAACCTATCAGTTATGAAGATGTTCTGAAAAATTCAGAAAGGGACAAATGGCTTGAGGCCATGAAGTCGGAAATGGATTCCATATATGAAAATCAAGTATAGGACTTGGTTAACCCACCTGAAGGGATTAAGCCCATAGGGTGCAAGTGGGTTTTCAAGAAGAAAACCAACATGGAAGGTAATTATGCTAAAAATCCATTCGGATGCTCCTAGCCATAGCAGCTCATTATGATTATGAGATATGGCAAATGGATGTGAAAACAGCTTTCCTTAATGGAAACCTACTTGAGGATGTATACATGATACAACCTGAAGGTTTCAATCAGTTGATAAAACCAAGTATGCAAGCTTCGACGATCCATATATGGATTGAAGCAAGCATCAAGGAGCTGGAATATCCGTTTTGATGAGACAATCAAAGAGTTTGATTTCTCACAAAATCCTGACGAACCTTGTGTGTACAAGAAGGTTAGTGGGAGTGCAGTCGTATTCCTAGTATTATATGTCGATGCATCTTACTTATAGGAAACGATATATCAGTTTTACAGACAGTTAAGATTTGGTTGTCCAAAACTTTCTCCATGAAAGACCTGGGAGAAGCAACCTATATCCTTGGGATTAGAATCTATAGAGATAGATCAAAACGGTTGCTTGGTCTTTCGCAGTCTACATATATAGACCGAGTGCTAAAAAGATTTAGCATGTCAGAATCCGAAAAGGTTACCTTCCATCAGGATGGATAACTTCGAAGTCTATGTTCGCCACAGAAGACGAGAGATAGCATGAATAAGATCCTATGCATCGCAATAGGATCTATCATGTATGCTATGTTATGTACTAGGCCGATGTATCGTATCTCTGAGCGTCACGAGCAGATACCAATCTGATCCAGGAATGGATCATTGGCGCTGTTAAGACATCCTTAATACTTAAGAAGAACTAAGGATTATTCTAATATATGGAGAAGGAGATTTGAAAATACGTGGTATACAGATGCCAGTTTCCAGACGGATAAGGATGACTCCAAATCGCAGTCTGGATACGTATTTACTTTGAATGGAGGCGCAGTAAGTTGGAAGATTCCAAACAAGACACGTAGCGGATTCACAAAGAAGCAGTCTGGATCAAGAAGTTTGTCTCGAACTTGCGTGGTTCCAACCATTGATGAAGCAGTGCCGGTATACTGCGACAACAATGGAGCTATTGCACAAGCAAAGGAACCAAGGTCTCATCAGCGATCCAAACACGTGCTTCGACGCTATCATCTGATCAGAGAGATTATAAGTAGGAATGACATACAAATTGAGAGAGTTCCCACTGAAAGGAATATAGCGGATCCTTTAACTAAGGCCTTGCCTCAAAACAAGTTTGAGGGTCATGTTAGAGCCTATGGTATTGGATACCGTAGCGATTGGCATTAGGCCAAGTGGGAGTTTGTTAGTGATATGAGAGAAGTGTCCTAAGGCAATCGCCTTATGATGTAAACATTTATTTTAATAAATGATAATTCACTATTTGAGTATACATGTTTTGTGTATTTGATTGGGATCTTGAACTCATCTACTGAATGTCCGCAATACAACTCACAGCATAAGAGAATTTGTGATGGGATCACAACTGGTGATTATCTCTAATGTGCAATTGTGAAGTATTGAAATTATCCCTAGTCGATGAATTGATAAAAACGGACACTATCAATTCTGTTGAGACTAGCATGGGTTATTCTCTAATCAGCTGATTCTCACTAGCTGGTGACATTGGGATGTCCGGAGATAAACATGGATGCTAGTTAAGGGAACTAGTTCATTGGAGTGACTGGCTGTAAGACTTCATATGGGAATCTACATATAGATATGTCAATGAAGATCTTACTGCGGCTTAAGTGCGATGTTCCTTTGACTTGCGGTGTTCAAGTCATCTTGGTCATGGAGACTTATACTTTAACATCTTAAGCAAGCATCTCCAAGGAGGTGTGGACCCGGGATGGTTGGGTATAAGCCGAAGTGCCCGAAGATGTTTGAACAGCCTACAAAGGATTCACCACTCCTTGCGAGGAGATGTATACCCAGGCCTATCGTCGGATTGTTACTCAAAGCCTCTGGCCAGAGCATATCATGTTAAGAGTGCGAGTCTCTTAAATACATGAGAGTAATTAGAAATCCAAAGGACGAGGAAGACACTACTTGGGCTAGGTGTGACGTAGTCAGCCTAGTGGGGACTGACACCATAGACCGTGTCCTGAACCAAGTGGGTATAAGGTGGTGAAGGGAATGAGGCACGATTCATTAGAGCTGCTGAAGGGTTTCAGAATAATTTCTTCTGGGGTCAAACCGTTGATCTTTCGATTAATTGGGGATCATGATGTACTACTAGGTGCCACTCATGATCGTTCTATAATTAATGGGTTAATTATAGACGGCCAACATAAATCGAAAGCCTATTTAGTCACACGCAATACGAGTAATCCGAGGGATTTAAAACGAGTTGAAAATTGGATTTTCCGATCAAGAGAAACGAGTCGAATCTGAGTTAATCAGAGGCGCAATGGAAGCTAAAATGGCTAAGTCTTTTGAAGGCTTTTTGGGCGAATTAAATGAGTTTAATTCGCGACCGGTTCGGGTTGGTTTGGCCGGCCAAAGGAGGTGCTAACCCTCCTTGTGGTGGCCGGCCATTAAAGGAGATTAAACCAATTTAATTGGTTTAATTAATAAAATAAACCTAGCGCGGTTTGTTTTATAAATTATGGATAAATAAATTTGTATAAAGAAAATTTATATAAATAAATTTGTAGAAATTTATTCTTTTTTTGGAAGTTAAAATAATCCATGAATTGGTTTATTTTAATTTTATAAAATCAATTATGAATTGATTTTATCATAATAAGAAAGTTTATAAATTTCTTATAAAATTTATTCCATAATTTAAAGAGAGAAAAGAATGAGTTTTATTATAAATTAGTTTATAATAAAACTTGGTTTAAACGGAATAATTAGTTAAGAAAATTTATAGGATAAATTTCTTATAACTAATTTCGTTTAGAGGGAGACTTAGCAAAGAGTTGCTACTATATAAAGGACCCAAAGGCTAGCCCTTTATTCATAACATCAATCAATTAATCAAGAGATTAATTAGAGCTCTCCCTCTCTCTCTCTTTATTCTTCTCCTTCCCTTCTCCCCACCTAGGGCCGGCCACTTCTTGGAGCTTAGGGCCGGCGCCCACTTGAAGCCTAGGGCCGGCGCACAACCAACTCCTCCCCTTGAGATGTTGCCGTGAGCTACAAGGAGAAGGAGAACCCGAACGCGAAGAAGAAGAAGCGGATAGCGACTCCTCTCTTCTCGGAATTCGATTCCGTTACTTCGTTGGTTAGTTTTCCTAATTTTTCTCTTGTCCTTCTAGTTGTGCCTTCTGAGAATCTAGTAGTTCTCGTCGGCACAAAACTCGTGACTTTGTGAAGTCATCCCGAAGAGAACTCGGCGTGGACGCGAATAGAGGCGAAGCTTCCAAGGGACGCTACGGTTGGATCTCGTCCCTTACTTCGAGTTACGCGAGGTACTTGGTAAATTAGTTTACTTTTCGCAAACTTTTATTTCATGATTATGTCGATACACTATAAGGTTGCATGCTAGATACGAAGTTAAAATAATTTAGGAAATTATTTTATGCAAACTCTTCCGCTGCACGTAAAAGTGTGGTCAGATTTAAATATTCATAAATAGCTGGAAACCCTTTTTGCAATCAAAAATATGAAAACGTAGTAAAGGGGCCACAGGTCGTATTTTTCCTGGGGACTAGTTGAGGTTGTGTTCGATTTGTGCTTGTATTTATGTGTCGTTTGTGTTTTCGGGTTTCAAAGAGATATTCGGGTTTTGGGTTGCAAATAGGAATGGAAATGCAATAGAAAGAAGGGAACTCAACTCATGAACTAAACAAAGAGATGACACTCAACAATTCAATCAATGGAAAAATTAATCACCTAAGGCACTTAACCAAATTCAGAGGACAAACCTGATCAGTAATGCAAGGCAAATTGCTACAAAGATGAACAAAAATAATGCAGCGAATTTACAGCAGCAAACAAGCTTAAATGCAATCCATGCTAGCATTTACTACTTGATACAAACATGCAAGAGGTAAAGTTTAATGTGTAAAGAAGAATCTGAAAATTGCAGCAGCTACACACTAGCAATTCGAGTGCGAAATCAATTAGCTCAGCTTGGAAAGTTAAGCTTCCATTGAAGTGATATACAATTCTGAAAAGAGAAATTCAGAAATAAAATGTGCAGAATTTCGTATGCAGAACAAACACAAAACAAACCAAATTCGAATGCAAAATCCAAGGTTCAAATGAGATTCGGTAAAGTTAAAGTTTCTTTGATTCAAACTTCAGAAACATTGAACTGATACAATGCAAACTAGAACTGATACAGCTGAGTGAAATGGAAAGAGCAAAATTCAGAATGTCCAATGCAAAGTCAGCTACTTAGTTTAGCTTGATACAAAATCAGTGAGTGTTCACAGCTGCACAATTCAGACTCGAATTGAGTAAAGAAATAACTGAAAAGTTTCACATGTCATGATTTGGATGCAAATCAAACAAAGCCACTGATGTGAAGTGAATGGATGTGAAGTAAGCAATTCCGGTACAGAATCCAGCAGCAAATACAAGCAGAAATTAACTCTGGTGAGACAAAATTCAGTAATCAAACATGATGTGCAGCAACTTAAAGATAGAAATGAAATGCAGGCTTTCAGGGACACGGATGCACAGATTTCAGCAGCCAATTGAATACAAAACTAACATATAGTTGAGATCAATTTCCCCAAACTAGTGTGCAGAAATGATTCAAAAACCCTCAGCTAAGAATTTGAGAATTGGACTCCAAAATTGCAGAAATGGAGTTGCAGTTTTGCAGAGTTTCAGAAACAATCTAAATGCAGAGCAAACAGACCGTAAGCTGGGATCTATTCACTACTCTACAGTTCAAAAAAAACTGAAGAAAATCCAATGATATCTTGGCACGAATTTAGAATTGCTAAGCTGGGAATTGCTGTAAATAATAGTTGCGCAATAAACACACTGATACATAAAACAAAGGGGCTGAAAAATCGAATTACTAAGCTAAACAAGATTCAGAAATGAAGCTAAGGTCTAAACAAACTTAGACCAACTAAATTAGCTAACTAAAAGTGAGACAAACTAAACATTTCTGAAACTAAAATGCAATTGCAGGAAAAATCTGATACGCAGCTAATGGAAGTGGCACGCGAGAAGTAAGCAGAAAATAAGCTGTAATTGGATCTATTTGTTCACTAAACAAGCTTCTAAACTACTTAACTTAAAGATTAGCAACCTAATTAAGCTCAAAAATTCAGAAACTTAGAACTAAGTTGCTGGTACGAAAATGCATAAACAGAACATGTGCAGAAATTAAATTACAGCTACGGCACAATGTAGTTTAACTATCTAAGCTACTCCTCAACCATTCTTCAACTCAAGAGCTCCTTGGTCGTCAATCAAGGGAGAACCTCGGACCCGCAAGCTCCGCAAATCAGTGGAAGAACTGTATCTGCTACTAAATCAGTTCAGACCCTGCTCAAGCCAAAATTTGCTTCCGAATTCTTCAAACTCGCTGTGGTGGCTTGCGATTGTGAATAAGGAATGATCCGCACCATCCAAGGAACCCCTCTGGACAGCTAGGATGCAGTGGCGATGGTGCACAGCTAAGCTCGCTGAAATCGGATACCAAACTGCTGAAACCTCACGCAGCCTTGGTATTGAGCAAAAATCCAATCTGAAACCTCACAGAGACTCTCTTCACTGACCTAACCCTTGCTCTGATGAAGGATTGAGGGATCACGCCTTCCATTGGATGAAAAACTGAAGAACACGATGAAGAACTGAAGAAACTACTGTTGCGGCGAAGATGCGATGAAGGGAAGAAGCTGCGCAGAATTTGATTAAATACATAAGCATTGGACGGTCCAGATTGATTTGGCTGAATCCAACGGCTGATCTTGCTCTGATTTGATCCAAATTTTAATGATGATGATCTGGGGTCAGGATCTGCCTCGTGGTAGCTCAGATCCTCCAGATGTACAACGGATGGTCCAGATCAACTTAGTCTTTGCATGGACGATCTAGAGCCCTCCGAGCTTGATCTAACGGTTGATTTAGCTCTGATTGAGATAAAACCTTCAGATCTTGATCAGGGTGCTTGAACAACCCTAACCCTTGCTCAGATTGCTTCAGATGATCCTGGATGGCTCAGATCTAGCCGCTTTTGAATCGGACGGCCCGGATTAATCGTGAGCTTGATAATTCGATCCGGTTCCACTTCCGACTCAAGTTTGACCCAGTATGCCCTAGGTCCATGAACCTTTCATGCCTCAAAAATAGATCCAAAATTTAGTGGCCAATTAATCCAATTTAATGCAATTTTGCAATTAAGTCCAAAATAAAGATAAGTTCTAAAACCTAGGGCAATTTCACAATTTTAGCAATAAAAACATAGGTCAAACATGAATTTTAGCAACTCAAATGATCAATAAAATGGTATCTATCAATGATCCAATAAGGCTACGGCCAAAGAAGGCTTAGTTCCTCGCCAAGACCTGGAAGCCAATTTTTGAATTTCAAATTCAAATTATTCTTTGTCAAATTCAAATCTAACACAAATTTTCAGTTATTTGTAGATTTAAAATGTCTTTTCAAAATAAATTTATTTGTTTACAAAATTAATTAAGTTTTTCAAAATAAATCATGTTTTTTTTCGAAAATTCTTTTATCAAAACATGTAAGGCTAACGTGATTGATAACCTTAGATTTGGTGAGACAGCAAACTTAATGAAAATTCTTTTAATAACTACACTTTTTTATTCAGTTTAGAACGGCATTAACTTAACTCTAGGCAAACCATGGTTAAAAACAGTCGAATATGTTCAAACCCTGGTTAAAAACAGTCAAATCTGGTCAAACCTGGTCAAACAAGTCAAATCTGGTCAAATGCAATCTCTTAGGGTCAAAAACCAGTCCTTAGGGCGCCCAAACCCTTGCGGGCGCCTCGAGGCTGGTCAAAAGTTGCTTTCTGCCACTGCATGCTGCCCAGGGCGCCCGGGTGCTCCCGGGCGCCCCTGTATAGTCCTTCAACGGCAGAAAGCTGCCAAAAGGCAGCCACAGCCCTGTCCAGGGCGCCCTCGCCAGGCAGGGCGCCCTCAGCCAGCCAGGGCGCCCTCACACTACAGGGCGCCCGAAACTACCTATAAAAGGGGCTCCATACCCCCTTCTTCTCCTCACACTCAAACTTCTTCTTCTCCTTAACTCTCTACCCTCCAAGAGATCTTGCAACCCTCTTGAGCTCTCATCTTCGACAATGCCTCCCCGAGCAGCCCGGTATAATTTTTTTTAATTAAGTTAAATTTCTTTAATGCAATTCCTTCATACTTTCTTTAAATGCATATTCCCTCTCTTAGAAGACCCCGACCAAACCATGCAGAACCCGGTACCCAACCTAGTCCTGATCCTAGGTTTCCGAATTTAGAACTATGTAATAAGTTCGCTCGTATGACCTATAAACCTATCAAGACGAGCTATTTGAATAGACAATTTTTCACCCAATCCTGTCCCTTAGCAATGAACGTTATAAACTTCTTCCAACTTGACAATCTTGTATTCTGCACCCATTCAATCAACACGTCCTTATGTGTAGAATTTTACAACAACATAATTAGATAAGATGGTCTCATGTTCGTCACCACTGTCCAAGGAATTCCCTTAACTATCACACCTACACTACTCAACCGATTTCTGGGACTACGATTCTCGCAGTCCACCTTCTGTTGTTACCCTCCTAGGGAGCCTCCCTTTGATGCCCCCTACTCTCACATTACCTTAGACATGTTACACTCTTACTTCTTTAGGCAACCCCTGGCCAGACGATTTCAGTCTGTCGAACTACAGGTCCAGGACTACGCTCTATATAGAGTCATAGTCCGATGTATTCTGCCATTATCTACTAGAGACGTCAATACTATGAGACCATTCCACACCTTTCTCCTATATGCTTTGATTCATCAGCTAGACATCGACATAGGACTTCTCATATTTCATGCTATCCTACATGCATCCAGTGTTACCACGCAAGGGTGGGTACACACACCCTACTGCCACATCATCACGTCCATATTACATCACCACGGTCGGAACATCACCGAGGGAGAGATGGCTGAGTTGACTAATTACGATAAGATAGGATATAGAAACTTCTCCCTAGCTGGTATAGAGGTTTTCGCTACCGGGGTCTTGTCTTGGAGATGTCAGAGAGCAGCTCCCCAGATCGACTCAGACGAGGAGGTAGAGGTCGACGTCGCCGATTTAGCAGCCGAGGCTCGTGCACATATAGACGAGCCGCCTCCACCGACCATCGACCAGCGCTTCACACAGATGCAGACAGAGATCCACAGTCTCCGAGAGGAGGTCGAGGCCTATCACATCGAGCAGATGGACGCTCGTAGAGCCGATCGAGAAGTGGCTGATGCACGATACATTGAGATGATGGCACGATTCGATTAATGGCAGCCTGGCTCATCTGACCACCCTGGCCCTTTTTCATAGTTAGACTATTTTCAGCATTGTACTAAGTAACTAAAACTTGACTCATGTTTGACTCTACTGAACCTCTGTTTGACCAGTTAACCTATTTGGTTTGACTACTTATTTGACTTGAGTATCTGATCTTTACTGTGCTTAGTAGAATAGGTTCAACCTGACTTTTTATTTTCTTACCACTTTATTGACTTTTCATTTTCGTACTACTGCACTCAACTTAAAATCAGCTTTGCTTTAAAAATCAGCCTTTATTCAGTTTTGAAAAGCCTTAAAAATAAACTTTTTTCGACTTAGTTTTATTTTCAAAACTACCCCTTTCAAAACTAGGGATTTTTCGTAAATGGACTTAGCCTAGGCCCTAACCCTAGAATTGCATGCACCTATAGATTTAGAAGCCAGCATCTCACAAGCACCTTAGGGTACTTTTGATTGATAACCTAGAATGGGTTGAGATGCTTAGGTCTTTGCCTTAATTCAAGATGCTTTAAGTCAGTGCATCTGCAGTAATTGGGGCACTAAATACAACTTATACAGTAATCAAGTTAAGTGTCAAGTTTAGAAAATCTAACTTGAAAAGAACACTTAACTTGACTAACCCTAGCAAAAACTACTGTTTATAACAGTTAGTAAGTAGCTAATCGGGTTAGACAGGACCCTAAACGAAAAAATAAAACTGATTTGATTGAGTTCATATCTTAAATTGGTTCAGTACAAGCAAATTATGCAGTTCAATTTTTATGCAATCTGTTTGTTTGCTATATTTATTTATTTTTGATATATGGCAATGAGGGAGAGATAGAAAAGGAGAAAGTTTAAATTTTTCTAAATAATTTTTTTTAAAAATCAAAACTCCATCCTTTATTCAAAAAGACTTTTTAAGCTTTCAAAGTTTTTTTCTAACTTCTAAGCTTTCAAAATTTGTCTAACTTCGAAACTTTTCAAAATGTTTCTAACCTCTAAGCTTTCAAAATTATTTCTAACTTCTAAGCTTTGAAAACCTTCTAAGAACTTTAGAGACTTAAGTTTTAAATCATACTAAAGTACTTTAAACTTAAAGTTTTCAAAACTATCTAAGTACTTTAACTTAAGGCTTCAAAAGTTCTCAAACTTAAGTTCTCAAAATTTTTTAAGCTTTCAAAATTCCTCTAAGTATTTAAACTAAAGTTTAATTTTTGTATAAATTTTCCAAAAGTACACAACCAAAATTATTTTTTGAAAATTGGACTCTAAAAGTTTTCTGTTAAAAAGTATAAGGAAAATCCATCTTTAGACTTAAAACTTATTTTCAAAAACCCCACGAATTCTTAAAAAATCTAGGGGGAGATTCCTTCCAAGGGGAGGGAACTAAATTTGCTATGATTAACTTAACTTTTTGAATCGGGTTGTCATAAATCAAAAAGGGGAAGATTGTTGGTACAGAAAACACCCAAGTCAAACCTGAGTTTTGATAATGGCAACAGGGCTCAAAAGTTAAGTCTTACTTGTTATCTAACATACTACTCTAGTGTACAGGGTAAAAAATCCTAGCGAATGACTGCTAGGCACTGGCAAAGGAATGCCAGGGTAAAAAGTCCTAGCGAAGGACTGCTAGGCACTGGCGAAGGAATGTCAGGATAAAAAGTCCTAGCAAAGGACTGCTAGGCACTGACGAAGGAATGCCAAGTTAAAAAGTCCTAGCGAAGGACTGCTAGGCACTGGCGAAGGAATGCCAGGGTACTGAAGCGCTAGCGAAGGACTGCTAGGCGCCAGGCGAAGGATAGCTTGGTATCCAAGACCTGGCGAAGGACCGCTAGGCAAAAGTCCAACCAGAGGAGCGGTTGGCATCAGGTACATTCTCCCGAGAGGAGTTGGTGAGGATGTGTTCCCCGTCGAGGGAACAGTAGGTGTCGGTTCGACCTAGGGTTCCATTTTGGAGACCCAAAGTCAGAACTAAGACAGCTAAGGCTGTATAAAACTAACAACTTATTGCTTTATGTTGTTTTCGGACTAACCCTGGATGTAGGACCAAAGGAACGAGTGTCTGCAGCTCAGAGAGCCTCAAAGGAGTGAGGCAGCAGCTGAGTAGGGCGCCCTGAGTCTCCCGGATGCCCCCAAGGTGAATACAAAACAAATGAAGCAAAAGGAGCTTCGGTTGAATACTGGCCGGGGCGCCCTCAGCAGCCAGGGCGCCCCCATCACCCAGGGCGCCCCCAGCCACCAGGGCTCCCCGCACCTGAAGTCAGCGATGAGGATAAGCCTCATCCAGCCGATACTCCCGCTGAACAGGTCAGCCAGGGCACCCTCGGCTTCCAGGGCGCCCCGTCAAGGCATTATACCGACTTTGAAGGGATAACTCGCTGACCGTGAGAAGAGCGGATCACAGGCCACGTGGAGGGCGCCCCCGTGCTCTAAGGCGCCCTCAGAACCCTATTAAAGGCCCTCGACCCCCCAAGCTTCAAAACAACTTCTTCCAACGCTGTTACGTTCTTCTGCTCCTGCGCTTCACCCCAGAAACCTTCCAACTCGACACGAAAGCGCCGCCGACGTCCCTCTACTCCGAGATAAATTTTCTACACCGGACGTCGGTAACGAAGAACTGTTTTCTTTCAGTTTACTATACTACTATTGTAATCAATCTTTGTAAACTGTTTTTGCGCCTCATATAAAATTGCCCAAAGTAAACGGTCAACGACCGTGGGCCTTGGAGTAGGAGTCGACCTAGGCTTCGAACCAAGTAAAACTACCTGTGTTCGTGTGTTGTGTTTTAATTTCCGCTGTGCAATTTCTCTATCTCTAAATCCGAACGATTTACGATATTCACCCCCTCTATCGTATTATCTCGATCCAACATAACATAGCATACATGATAGATCCTATCGTGGATGCATAAGGAATCTTATTTATGCAAATCCTCTCGTTTTCTGTGCGCGGACACATAGACTTCGAAAGGTTGATACCATGCCTGATAGGAAGGTAACCTTTCTTGGATTCCGACATGCTAAACCTTTCTGGCACTCGGTCTATATATGTAGACTGCGAAAGACCAAGCAATCGTTTTGATCTATCTCTATAGATTCTAATCCCAAAGATATAGGTTGCTTCTCCCAGGTCTTTCATGGAGAAAGTTTTGGACAACCAAATTTTAACTGACTGTAAGACTGATATATCGTTTCCTATAAGTAATATGTCATCGACATATAACACTAGGAATACGACTGCACTCCCACTAACCTTCTTGTACACACAAGGTTTGTCAGGATTTTATGAGAAATCAAACTCTTTGATTGTCTCATCGAAACGGATGTTCCAACTCCTGGATGCTTGTTTTAGTCCATATATGGATCGTCGAAGCTTGCATACTTTGGTTTTATTAACCGATGTGAAACCTTCAGGTTGTATCATGTATACATCCTCAAGCAGATTTCCATTAAGAAAAGCTGTTTTCACATCCATTTGCTATATCTCATAATCATAATGAGCTGCTATGGCCAGGAGCATCCGAATGGATTTAAGCATAGCTACTGGCGAATAGGTTTCGTCATAATCAATTCCTTGTTTCTGACGATATCCTTTTACCAATAATCTAGCCTTAAAGGTAATAACATTACCTTCCATGTCAGTTTTCTTCTTGAAAACCCACTTGCACCCTATGGGCTTAATCCCTTCAGGTGGGTTAACCAAGTCTCATACTTGATTTTTGTACATGGAATCCATTTTCGACTTCATGGCTTCAAGCCATTTATCCCTTCCTGAATTTTTCAGAACATCTTCATAACTGATAGGTTCATCATCGTTAATGAGTAACATGCCGTTCGATTCACTTATGATAAATCCGTATCTCTCTGAAATATTATGTGTCCTATCAGACCTACGAAGAAGTGGTGTTGTTTTAGGTTCAACTGATAGCTCATCATTATGAGTTATTGGTTGTGGGTCTAAACTAGGTGTCTCTGTAATGTCTATTGGAGTTTCTTGAACTTCTTCAAGTTCAATGCTACTCCCACTGTTTTCTTGTAAAAGAAATTCTTTTTCTAGAAATACAGCATGCCTTGAAACAAACACCTTTTGTTCCAAGGGATGATAGAATTGGTAACCTTTCGTTTCCTTAGGGTATCCAATAAATAGACATTTATCAGGCTTAGCATCCAATTTGTCTGATACAGTCCGCTTTACATAAGCAGGACAACCCCATATCTTTAGGTGAGATAAATGAGGTTTCTTACTATTCCACGTCTCATATGGAGTAGTAGAGACTACCTTGGTCGGGACTCTGTTTAGTAAGTAAATAGCTGTCTTAAGCGCATAGCCCCAAAAGGATTTTGGAAGAGTTGTATGATTCATCATAGATCTAACCATGTCCATCAAGGTTCGGTTACGCCTCTCAGATACACCATTATGCTGTGATATATATGGCGGAGTCCATTGAGCCAATATCTCATTGTCCCTAAGATAATCTTGAAACTCTTGACTTAAGTATTCACCTCCCCGATTGGATCGAAGTATCTTAATACTTTTGCCAAACTATTTTTCTACTTCACTTCTGAACTATTTAAATTTCTCAAAAGCTTCAGATTTGTGTTTCATTAAGAACACATACCCGAATCGTGAGTGATCATCGATAAAGGTAATGAAGTAGCTATAACCTCCTTGTGCAAGAGTTGACATTGGTCCACATACATCAGTATGTATTAGGCCAAGCAATTCTCCCACTGGTTTACCTTTTCAATCTTTTTGGCCTTTTTCTTCCTTCCCTTATTTTGTTCTTTGGGCTTCCTCTTAGAGACTTTCTTTGAGGAACCAACTAACAGTACCGTCTTCTGATCCTGCTTTATAGAAGGCTCTACAGTCTTCGGCAGGTTAAGCAACTCAGGAATGGTAGTCTCCAGTTTGTTCATCCGATAATTCATCACAAATTGTGAGTAACTCTTGGGCAAACAATGCAGAATTAAGTCTATACTTAGTTCGTGATCCATTGCAAATCCGAATGTGCCTAGTCGCTCAATGTACCCCAACATCTTCAACACAAACTGTGAGACAGAAGTGTCTTCCTGCATCTTAGAGGTGAAGAGGAGTTTGGAGACCTCAAACCTTTCGGATCTCGCATGCTCGTCAAACAGCTCATGAAGATGGAAGGCGATGGTATGAACATCCATATGCTCATGCTGCTTTTGTAGCTCAGGTACCATAGCGGCCAGCATGATGCAACTCGCAAGTTCAGAATCAGCCACATGTTTCTGATAGGCCACTAACTGGTCTGGAGTTGCATCTTCAGGAGGATGGTTGGGAAGTTGTTCTTCAAGGACATAAGCAAGCTTTTCTGCCTTGAGGACTATCCACGGGTTTCGAAGTCAGTCCATGAAGTTTGGCCCAGTTAGCTTATTAATGTCCAAAATGGAACGCAAATTCAGAGAAGACATGATCAGGTGATTATCCTAGAAATACAAATTGAGCTTATGTAATAAGAATGATAAAGAATGCATCAATATACATTAATTAAATCCTATTTATCTTTCGAATTGAATAACCCTTTTTATCAATTCGGGAGATCCTAGGAACATCTCCAAATAGGTTGATATCCAACCATAGATAAGAACAACCATGGCTAGAGTCTATCAAGTTATTCTTAGCAATGAAGGTAGGTAATTATACCGATTACATATTATACATATGTAACTATCACATTATGATATCAACTAATTGAATGTTTACATAAATCATTGGGTTGTTAACTCATTAACAAGTATGCAACAATATATATAGCACCCAACTGCACCTCTCTTTACATCGACCTTGGCTGTGGCACAACAAATCGATGCTCCAAGCTTAAGGCTGACCCATTAATCAAGAAATAATTTTAACATGGTGAGCTCATTCAACCATTTAGTCAGGCTTGGATGTGTCCAACAACCAAAACTAAGGATTGACCTCTGACTCCAACTATATTAATCATAAACTAATTCCATGGTTTGAACTTGTTGAGGTTCAAGCCGGGCATGGATGTGTCCATCAACCCAAATGAGAAACAAAACTCCGGTTCTAACCATATTAATGGAAGGTGTTGGCATTAATATTTTATAAGGGGTTTTGGGTCTCATCCTTTTTTTTTATTTACATTCATGACATGTAATTATGTCATGTTCTAACTCCGGTTCTAACCATATTAATGTAAGGTGTTAGCCTTAATATTTAATTTATCTATTAAGTCTTCAAAAGACTTAGCCATTTTACGCTTCCGATGCGTCTATGAAAAATTCAGATTCGACTTATCGTTTGGCTCAACCAAACCTAATCTCTCTTGATTGGAAAATCCAATTTTTAACTCGTTTTAAATCCCTCAGATTACTCGTAGTGTGTGTGACTAAATAGGCTTTCGATTTATGTTGGTCGTCTATAATTAATCAATTATAGAACGATCATGAGTGGCACCTAGTAGTACATCATGATCCCCAATTAATCGAAAGATCAACGGTTGACCTCAGAAATAATTCTGAAACCCTTCAGCAGCTATAATGAATCGTGCCCCATTCCCTTCACCATCTTATACCCACTTGGTTCAGGACATGGTCTATGTGTGTCAGTCCCCACTAGGCTGACTATGTCACACCTAGCCCAAGTAACGTTTTCTCGTCCTACGAATTCTAATTACTCTCATGTATTTAAGAGATTCATACTCTGAATATGTCATGCTCTAGCCAGAGGCTTTGAGGAACAATCCGACGATAGACCTCGGGTATACATTTCCTCGCAAGGAGTGGTGAATCCTTTGTAGGTTGTTCAAACATCTTCGGGCACTTCGACTTATACCCAATCATCCTGGGTCCACACCTCCTTGGAGGTTCTTGCTTAATATGTCAAAGTATAAGTCTCCATGACCAAGATGACTTGAACACCGCAAGTCAAAGTAACATCATACTTAAGCTGCAGTAAGAATTTCACTGACATATCTATATGTAGACTACCATATGTAGTTTTACAACCAGTCACTCCAATGAACTAGTTCCCTTAACTAGCATTTATGTTTATCTCCGGACATCTCAATGTCACCAGCCAGTGAGAATCAGCTGATTAGAGAATAACTCATGCTAGTCTCAACAGAATTGATAGTGTTCGTATTTATCAATTCATCGACTAGGGACAATTTCAATACTTCACAATTGCACATGTAGAGATAATCACTAGTTGTGAATTCATCACAAATTCTCTCATGCTGTAAATTGTATTGCGGACATTCAGTAAATAAGTTTAAGATCTCAATTAAATATACAAACATGTATACTCAAATAGTGAATATTCATTTATTAAAATAAATGATTACAATCATAAGGCGATTGCCTTAGGACACTTCTCTCATATCACTAACTGTTTAGAGTCAAGATTTGACATCATATTTACCTTCTTCTCACTCAACCCTTCTCGGTGATCACAAGTTTTGTAGAAATCCAAATAGCTTAGGTTCATCAATGAGATTTGGTCAAAACTCACTGATGGATACGCAAAGGTTCAATTGCACCCATTTCAAGTGTGGTGAGTTTCTGAGGTTGCAAAAAGTACAACGATATCCACCATTGCTTCTTTATAGCTCTTCGGAGGTGCTCCAATGTTACGATAAGTTTTAGCTAGAACATGGGCTTGGTATCGCGATACCAACCCCACATTGGCCCTGATATGGTGCCATTTGAACCCACCCCACGTTGGCACAAAACAGTGCAACTGTTGGATTTCTGCAAATTAAACAGACAATATTAACTAGAGTTTAAATTTCCAAGCACATCTCCACCCAGTGTTTAAAGTCTTAACTTAGAGCACGCTTATTTAAAAGTTTGAAGCACACCTTGTAGAGTTGAAACCCACTGTTGGACCTAACCTATTTGGATTTCTAAAAACTCACAACTGCTAGGAAGGCTATTTGGATTTTTTTTTCAAATTTACAACCTCCACGAAAGGTTGAGTGGGGAGAAGGTAGATATGATGTCAAAATTTGGATCTTCATACCCAAACAAAGTGGGTCTAGTATTGGGATATCAACACTATAAGGTTTTGATATGGTGTCATATAAGGACCACATTGGGCCTAATATGGCACCATATCGGGCCCACAATTTAACTGAAACTTATCATCATATTGGGGCACCTCCGAAGATTCATAAAGAAGCAATAGAGGGCACTGTTACACTCCTTATAGCCTCAGGAACCCACCACACTTGAAATGGGTGCAATCGGACTTGTGCAGGTCCATTAGTGGATTTTGACCAAAACCCATTGATGGACTTAACTTATTTGAATTTTACAAATTCGTAATCACCAAGAAGGTTGAGTGAGGAGAAGGTAAGTATAGTATCAAATCATGATTCTAAACACTATCAATGAGTTTCTTGTGGTGTGTCAGTTGACATAGAATAGTGCAACTGTTGGATTTCCTTAAATTGAATTGCAGACCATGTTAATTGGAATTTAAATTTCCAACCACATTGCCACCCAATGTTTAGGTCATCACTTAGAACATGCCTATTTGAAAGTTCCAAGCACACCTTGTAGAGTTGAAACCCACTATCGGACCTAATCTATTTGGATTTCTGAAAACTCAGAACAATTAAGCAGCCTATTTGGATTTCTTCAAATTCACAACCTCCATAAAGGGCTGAGCGAGAAGAAGATAGATATAATGTCAAAACTTGGATCTTCATACACAAACAAAGTGGGTATGGTATGAGAATATCAGCACTACAATGGCCTGAAATGGTGCCATATGAGGACCGTATTGGGCATGATATGGCACCATATCAGGCCCACCGTGAGCCTGATATGGGATTATAGCAGGCTCATATATTAGCTGGAACTTATCGTAAGATTGGATTACCTCCAGAGATCTATAAAGAAAAAAATAGAGAGCACCATTAGACTCCTTGTAACCTCAAAATCCCACTACACTTGAAATGGGTGGAATTAGACCTGTGTAGGTCCATCAGTTGATTTTGACTAAAATCCACCGATAAACCTAGGCTATTTGGATTTGTGCAAACTCACGATCACCAGGAAGGGTTAAATGAGGAGGTAGATAAATATTGTGTCAAATCTTGGTTCTAAACATTATCAATGAGTTTCTTGTGGCATGCCAATTGGCACAGAACAGTGTAGCTGTTGAATTTCTACAAATTGAACTACAGACCTTGTTAACACAGTGTTACATTGAAAGTTTTCACTTATCATCATCATGACAATTTGGACATTGTGATTTCTATTTGACTAGCTAGGCAATCAAGTTGTTATTCTTGTGATGATTCAGCATACACTTCCCATTTTATATATAACACCATGTATTACTACATAAAAACATATAACAATAACAACACTCTACAAAATTATAACTTTACATTCCATACAAAACTATTTTTCTTATAATACTATGGATACACTACAAAATATATCCAACTTAACCTTTACTTTCTACTGTGTATTATTACATACAAAATACATCCAATTGTTTTTCTTACATTACTATGGATGTACTATATACAAAATACAAAATATATATATTCACTCTTTTTGCTTACAAAATATATAAACCAAGCATAATATTCCTGTATATATATACCAATAAGTCAAGAACTAGGGGATGGTGGCATTCTATAAGACCTTCTTTTATAGCTTAGTTGTTTGCAACAATTACATTTGTTTTTTACCTTCCTGGTATATTTTGACTTGATTTGTGCCTTCTTTTGACTACCCGGCTACACAAGGCTATGGGAACATAAAACTATAATGTTGTTTTCACTACTAAACCAAAATTCCTTGCCTCTACAAGGGTAAATATGACCCGTGTAAGTGGCATTTCAATTTTGTAAATGAAAATAATGCTCACAATACGGGAGTGTATCCATGTTCCGGTGAATAATGAAGACAATAGCATGTGAGGAAGGCAGTCCTGAATTTTGAAACTCTCTATAGTTATAATTTTCTTTTTTAAATCAACAATGTATAAAGCACCCTGTGTCTCTACTTCTATTTCAGATTTAGAGTAAGGGTGGACTTTATATGGTCTAGCTTTTTCTCTCCTTGAATTCATTTCTTTGGTAGCATGAGGTGTCAAAGCAACATACCATTTCGGAGCTTTCTTCCTATAGTTAAAGAACTATTGAGTTATATTTCTTCTGGTATTGTCAATTAACATGTTTATGGGAAGCTCATGTGTATGCTTAAACAAAGCATTTAAACTATGCGCAATTAATGATTAACATTGTGTACCTTCTCCAACTAAAGTGTGCATTAGCTCATCTTTTAGGGTCAATATTCTGAAGTCACTTATATTCATCTGGATGTTTTTCAATCATAGACTACATTATGAGATTATACTAAAGTGTTGTATTTGCTCACGTTGCTACCCAAAATATGCCTAAAGCCGACCTACCCTCGATTACCATGCTGCAAAACATGTGGCAACAACAGAAAACATGATGGGAAGTTGAGTATGGTTTCCTAACTGCTGATATAATGTCATGATATCTATTTGATACAATGCTCGTTGATTGTGTAGCCCAATAGTCAACCTACAATCACCGACGAGTTGGCCATCAACGTTCTCAAGGCAAGATCAAATTCCCTCGGACACATGGCAACCTTTACTTACCTTCCGTGTGTGTGTGTGTGTGTGTGGCGCGCGCGCGCTCTCTACTTATCTTACCTTACGTCACACACGTTGTGTGCACCTAAAAATTTTTTTTGTTTTAAATTTTTTTTATGTTTAATACTACAACCCAACTCCTAAAGATAAAACCCTAAAGGGTATACCCACAAGCTAAAAATAATAATCAAAAACAAAAGTTATGTTGAGCACAATCCACGATGTATGATCCGCAGTGTAACAAAAGTTTATATATATATGGTCGCTCCCCTCAAGCATGCACGTGGGGCGAGGAGGGGGGATGCAAGGTTTCCTCTCTCTCTCTCTCTCTCTCTCTCTCTCTCTCTATATATATATATATATATATATATATATATATATATATATATATATATATATATATATATATAGTGCTCACCTCCTATGCCTGACTAAGTGAGAGGGGCATTCAGAAGTGCACTCAGTTGCCCACAGAGTCGTGCATGAGAGATGAGCACCATAACATTACTAGAGATGAGGACGCGATAAGGTCCTTAACATAACAAATAGTGGACCGCTACGTGCGCGTCCATGCGTGCCCGCCTCTTAATTGATTGATCAATCGATTAATTAAGAGACATCTCAATCGACGATTGACAAATATAATGACACACAATTATACTTAATCAATTGATTCAAAGTAAGAAAATTGCCTTGAATCGGTTACTCAATCGATTCAAGGCAATTTCTTGGCTTGAATCGTTTGCGAGATGTAATGCTTCGTGGTCACTACGATTGGGAGGGNTATATATATAGGTTAAGTGAAGTGAGTTTTTTTTTAAAAAAAATTAATATTAGATACTCATGGGTTGCTCATATATGGATAAGCATGTAATGATACTCTCCATATATAATTTTATTATTAAACAAATTATATTTTTTTATATAAGTTGTTATCCCATTTAAACAGTGTGTTATCATATAGTTATGGATAGTTTTTATAAATTCAATATTAAATAAATAAAATAAGACCATCAATTAATTAAGAGAATTAAATAAAATTAATTAATTTAATAATTTAAAGATAGAATAATCCAACATCAAATAATTTAAGGTAAATAAATTGTAAAATTCATAGTCGAATAATTAAAAAATTAAAGATAAATAGATTTAAAAAATTAATTTAAATAGAAAGAATTCAAAGTAAATATATTAAAATATTAGTTTAAATAGAAAGTTAGAATAATTAATTAATATTAAATCGTATCATTAATATTACTAAAATATTATAAATATATTAAATTATATATTATAATTAAAAAATATATAAATAAAATTTTTTAACGAACTGGTTGTTAATTGCCAGTTCAAACAGACATTAATCACAGTTCCAATCCGTTACCGACTCGTCTAGTACAAGTCGATTACGGATTGAGTCAGTTCAACTAGGTCAACGGATAACTGATCCGTTGATCCAGTATGAGTCCGGGCTGGTCTGGTTCAGATCCAACTAGGGTCAGGTCTCATACCGGGGACGGCTGTACAACGGAATGATAGTAGCCATTGTCTATGACATCAGCACCCGTAGATGTACCGGCTCGACTCTTAAGGTTGTGCAAAAATTTGGAAAAATTGAATTAATCAAATCGAACCGATTGAATTTTAAAATTCGGTTCGATTAATTCAGTTTTCGATTTTTTAAAAAAAAATTCGATTCGATTTTTCGATTAAATTAGTTCGGTTTCGATTTTCAATTTTATAATTCGATTAAACCGAATAAAAATATTAATTTAATTATTATTTATTTAAAAATATAATTAATTAAATAAAATCGGGTTATTTTAATTAAAAATCAAATTAAATTTAAAATTTCGGTTAATTCGATCGAAAACTGAATTAATCAAAATTTTATCGATTCGGTAAGTTTGATTTTAGTAAAAAATTCGGTTGGTTCGATTGGTTCAAAAAAAAATTGATTAATTCGATTTTCGATTTATTCGATTCGATCGGTTCGGTTTTGACCGAATACACAACCCTAATGGCTGCAGCATCTCCTGCCAAGATCGAGAAAGATGCAAAAAGGTGGAACCGTCACCTTAGTGACCTCCTGGTCCCAACCCCACAAGTGTCCAGAGGGGGTAAATTACGGTTTTACTGGTGAGGTAATACGCCTGGGGCCGAGAGAATTTAAGCCAACAAACTAGGTTTTTACCCCGCGTGCGACTAACGACTCTCGAATCTGAGACTTTCGATGTAAACAACTAGACATCTTGCCAACCGAGTTAGTCTGTGGGAATAAAAAATTTAGATCATTTTTTAATTTATGCGTGTCATCTTTGTACGGAGGTTATGTTAATGTTCTATGTATCGTTTCAATTTTATCGAATGTCTCCGAAGAGACACCAAGATCGAGGAAGACGATGATAGAGATGGAGGAAGGGGAAGCGATTGGATGTCACCTCACCACATAAGTAGGGTTCTGGATGCGAGCCAAGTCAAACCGACTGAATTGACTCGGCACAAATTTTCAAATGTTTAAATTTCACCCGCTAATTTTTGGAGATAGATTGTATTCTTCTAATTTATGTATTTATGGAAAAAATCTAAATTACATACAATTTATTCATATTTAAAGTCGATTTTTATGATATCCATTTCATTTAAAATGTGAATCTTATTATTATTATTTTTTTATCATTCATTTGAATTTTATTCTGTTGCACAAGGTGGCCTTTTATAAAAAAAAAAAAAAAAAAGGGTGGCCTTTTATTTTTTACGTCTTGATGATTGCACATTAATCCTGTTCGGCGTGTGGCTGTGAGGAGGGATCCAGTTGAGTGCAATATCCCATTTGCGTCCACGTGCCAAAATTTTAATAGAGAACGAGGTGCCACAAAGTGATCTCAAACAAATAATAAAATAATAATAATAATAATAATAATAATAATAATAATAATAATAATAATAATTAATGAAGTTGAGTAACGTGAACATCGAGCTATCGGTCCAGTTCTACGAAAAAATTCCACCAACTATTAGAATAAATCGGGAAGCCCAGCGTCTTAAGGTTTGTGGTTCTTTTGAAGGAAAAATTCTTACAAAATACGTCATAGCTAAAGATCGAATTACATATGCTTGGATTGACAATTAGTCTCTCTTTTGCTGCATCATAGTCCCAGGGGCACATGATTAACAAAGTTGGTAACGTCGAACGACCAATCCAACCCCACGTAAGTTTTCTATCAGCCGCTATGTAAATCAGGAAGCACTCGCGACGGACAGTCCAAAAGTGTGCGTCCCAAGATTCACATCCCATTTGAAAAACAAATTCTTATAAAATATATCGTAACTATGAATCGAATCAAGAATACCTAGGATAATAATTAATCGTCCTACTGATACATATAACTCCTATGTTCAACAAAATATTTTTTACATTTTATTTAAATTATTTTCATATTTTAAATCAGAAAGTTTATATAATATTCTCAGTGTAGATGATCCTCTTCGAATCTATTTGTATCCCTCTACATAGAATTGGGTCGATAAATTACATATTCTTATGTTCAAAATAAATTCAATCTCCCTAATATACATACACTATACCATCCCTATTTAATTCTCTCCCTAATATATATACACTATACCATCCTTATCTTATTCTCACTTAGCCATTTTATGAACATGATTAGTCTATTATCTGATTTAAGGTTTTTTTTTGGTATACCTAAATTCTAAAAGGAGAATCATTATTAAACATGAAGCCATTGTGTTCATTGAACGAGTATAAACCAAGTCGCACATCAAATTTACTCACAATGTTTGATTTATTAACTGTCTTATTGATTACTTATTAAACAAGAAGCTATTGTTTTACAGGAGTTACATATTGTGGGGGAGAGCTATCACTCCTCTCTCTATCTCTATATACCCCCTTCTTCCTTAATGCCTTGGGGATCTTTTTCTTTTCGAAACCTGAAGAGTTCTTCCCTCGCCGACAAAGAAAAAATATGATGAATTTAGTGTACAGACAAACATAGCAAATTTTGAATGAACATAACATATTGTGTGGCTAAAGGAAGGTAAATCAGGTGATTCTTTCAGAAGTCTGTGTTCCACAGAGTCTTCTCTCCTTCACCACATCGCCGGTGAACGTCTTTGATCCTTTCGGCCGAGTTGCAAATGCCACTGCAGGTCCAGTCAAATGAGGCAACACAGATGTTGCCTGCCTGAGCTTTCCATTCACAGTCTGCACGAATAAGTTGGACTAAATTCACTTGATGTTACACATTTCAGTGCCTGCACAATGTTAACTTACCTGGTGGAGTGCCGCAACATAGTTTCTTATCATCGATGTGTTCGACATCTAGCCCAATGAACCATGACCCGAGTGAAACATCCTCATTTGCGTACTTGTGAAGCACATGCCTTATGTTACAGGAATTAGATCATAGGTTCAAAATGTTTATGGCACAGTATCAAAGTAATTATTGTGCATTTAGCTTACTGATTCATGGATATGTAAGCAGCCAAGTCCTTTGAAATGGCATATAGCTGACCGGTTGCATGCCGGAAATACTTATTTCCGTCATCGCCAAACTTCCAATACTCAGGTTCATGATATCTCACCCCCCTTCGATAGCAACCACCAATAGTGGGATAAATAGTTCATCATACTGTCTTGACTACAAATACAATGTCGAAAATATGCTTACTTTTGAGCTAGCACCGGACCAGATTTCATGCATCCGATATACACCCGAGGCTTCGACCTATGTTTAGCCAGAGTGGCTCCAAGTGTTGCTGCAATTTATTGATCAAAATAAAGAATTTAGAGAGTATCAAGATTTTCGACAACCTATCCAGATAGATATTCATCTACTTTCTCCACAATCATGTCAATGTGTGAAAACATGTTGAATGGCATTCTATCGGAACATTTAGATGATACTAACCGATGTTTACATGGACATCATCATCTACTTTGATGTAGAAATCTGCATCCCACATGGAGACAGCAGTTGCAAAATATATTTTTGTTTTGGCTGACAACTCGAGATAGCCTTCGACATGATCCTGAACATAGAAGCAGCTTCATGAGATTCACAGTTGCTTGCGTTTTCGTAAGTAAACGCGGGAGAAAAAACTAACCAGCCTCATGAAATCACCATGCATTCGATGTTCAGCTTCGATTGCCTTGTCCAAAATTCCACCTGATGTAGCACTGCAGCAACAAGTGAACATTTTAGATGACAATTCTCCCCATACTTTTTCTTTGTTAGACAAACTTTGAGCTGAGGATGATACTCACCTGTGACCGATGACAAAGCGAACGATAATTCCTTTCTCTTCCTCCAGCTTCTTTCTTTTCTCACCTACAATACTTTTCAGCGATGAATTTAATGACCAGATGCAAGAAATTTGCCACTGAACAAGTAGCAAAGCAAATGTAGGCAACATACTAAACCTTGAGGCATCCAAGTCGCGCGAACTGAATCCCTACGCCGGCGACTGCTAAATGCAGTGTTGATTCCTATAACCATGAGATACCTCCTCCTTCCAGCTGACACAGTTGCCTTGAGAGTCTCCGGCACCGGAGCACCATTAAGTATTGATTCCTGCGCAGCTCTGGCAGCTGACAACTCCATTTCTAAGTCCGATATCGTTTTATCCAGAGTCCTGCAACAAAATTTATAAACTTACTGAGCAAATCATGGATCGCTAATTGTTCTTCATATTTTGACTTCTCATCAAGACAGATTCCTTACTGGATTACTTGCTGAGTATCTTCGACATTGTTGTGGATGTTCTAAGAAAAGGTAATGCCAAGAACCATTGCAAGATTAATCCAGTATATGAAATAAAATAGGTGAAAAATCTGGAAAGTTAGATTTATCTGAAACCCATGAAAAACTCCTCGAGACTTAAATTTGGAAGGAAATTCATAACATTTGGATGGTTTGGCACACTTACTGTTCTTGGATCACAGTCGCCGGAAACGAGATTGAGCTTATTGTCATCTGATCCTGCTGTTGTCTTGACGATGTCCTGGGCTTCAGGCATAGACCAACTGTCACCATAGGAAAATGTTAAAATGTGTTGGCACAAGAATGATATTTGATCAGAAACTTGTCTCAGAGAATGAGTTTTCAATTGGTTCATGAAAGTTGAGATAAGAATTGCAAAATTCAGGCTTTGTGATGATAAAGAGATAGCATTTGCTACATACATGCACAGAATTCAGGATTCAGAATCAGAATTCAGAAAAGAAGTTATTTTTTGTTGTTGATGTTCGAATCCAGATGAAAATCTCTTTATTGAGGAAAGAATTGACAGAAATTTAACGAGCAAAGAACTCAAATTAAAAGGGGGAAAAAAAAGGAAAGAGGGGAAATCCGCACCTGTTGGTGAAGAGAAGACCTACACAGAAGCTTCCAAGGCAAAGCAAAAGGGTCCACTTTTTCGATATCATTCCCTTCGCCGACACCTCGCCGGTGCCGGAGACGGCACCGCTTCCTCTCTTGAAGCTCATCGCCGCAGTCCGCTCCACCGTGCCCGTCTTATCGCGCCGCCACGGAGCCCCTACAACCACCACTTCCCATCTCAATTCCCCGATAAAAATCCCACCTTTTCCTCACCGCACAATCGAACAGAAGGATCGCAAAGCAGCATCGGGAAGCAGAAATCCAACAGCGGAGAGGCTCGAATTCGGTACTCGAAGGCTGGGAGATTGAGAGGAAAGATAAAAATTGGATCTTGGAGGTCGAAAGTCTTCGGCCTTGGAGTCTTGTGCTCCACTGCTAGTCTGTTTCACTGCTTGGGGTGGACTATGAAGGAAGGAAAGGAGACCCACCAACCGGCGAAGGGGAGGGAAAAGGGCCTTGTAACAACAAAACTTTACCAAATTTTCTATAATTTTATTGCTTTCGTTAGTCATTGGCAATGCAACGCAGCAGCAACAACTTGGTAATAATTGTCATAAAGATTACAGCGCCATCTAAAGAAAGGAAGAACGAAGAGGTCGAGAATGAGCAAGCACGGGTGGAGTTAGCTCAATTAGGAAGAAGGTTGCCGGAGACAGTGTTTCCTATGATTGTTTCATTTCGCATTTTGCAAATTGGGAGATAAGGGTAAGATTAAATAACAATTATATACTTTTTTATCATTTATATTTATATAAATTTTATTTTATTTTATTATTATTCATTTTATTTTTTTCATTAACATAACATAATTTTAAATCATTATTGAAATATTTTATTGATAATCCAAGTGTATATTTATACTATTTAAATACAACTATCATTAAAAAGTTAGGATGATAAATCAAACCTTCATGATTTTCAATTTAGGTAAAAACTTATTTATTTTGGTTCAAATATACATAAAGTCGAATAATTAAATAAATTAACAACTCATTAAACTAAATTATATATATATATATATATTCAACTTATTAATATTCATGAATTAAAAATTATAAATAATATTCACTAATAATATATATAAATAATATTCATGAATATATTTTATGAATTATATTTATTAATAAAATTCTCATGAATATAATTAATAAATAAAATAAACTTTTAAATAAATGACTATGTTTATATTATCAAGCTTCATAATCAATCTAAAAAATTTAAAATTATAAAATTTTCAAACAATCAAATAAATTTATACTGGTAGCTCATTAATATCAAGTTCAAGTCAAACTTAAACTAAATTCAAGCTCGTTAAAATAAAATAAAATTAAGTTTGAAAAATCATAAACTCAATTTGACTTAATTTGATTATCTTATCAAATAAATTTAAACATAAAACTTAACTTCATTCGATTTATTTGCGAACCTATCTACCCCTATCTACCATTGTTTCATCTAAGTATAATCTTGATAATTTTTATTAATACTCTCGTGCTAAAACATCTAGAAAAATAAAAATGTATATTTACTTATTGTTATTGTTGAGAATGGTATGTAGATGTCTATTGGTCATTGGCAATTACATGTATAATGTATAGGTAGTAGGAATTATTGAGGCATCATGGGGAAGGAAGGTGCGGTTTAAGATTGGCTCATAAGCATGTGGCCAGCAAGTGTGACAGAAACAATGGCCAAGGGCCCATGGCCCCCTTTGCCTTTTCTCTACTTCATCAACTTCCTCACTTTGGTTTCGTGAAAGTTAAAAAGTTGGATTTGGTTGAATTGCTTATACTTCAAAGCTTAGACCATAGAATGAAATAACCAACCAACCTTTACAAGTGAAAAAAAAACTAAAAAGAAAATTTTTTCCTAGAATCTGTCAAATGTGTTTTGTCTTCTCTAATTGACAACGAAATTAGGACAGTAAATGGATTAAATAAATAAGTTTGTATAATGTATTAAATTAGATAAATAAACTTAAATACATATGTCCTACCATGTTACTGTTAATGAATAATATTGACGAAAAAAATTGAATTAAGAATTTTATAACATCTTAATGAATCAAATTCATGCTATGAATAAAAAAAAAATCAAGTTTGACTTTGCTACTTGGAGAATATTTAGAGATGCCTCCAATTTTCCATTGTTTAGGCAATTTAAAATTTTTAAGTATTCAAATTGTCCTTTTGCATTAAGGCATGCACGTGTTGGAGGTTGCCCCATCCACATTACTTAATGGACTTCAACAAGAGAAGCCACCATGCTTGTAATCACATGGACATCTCAACTGACTTTGGTGTGGCAATTAAAAATAGAATTTATTTTTCAAGTAATTAAGATTTAATTTTCACATAGTATATATATATATATATATATATATATATATATATATATATATATATATATATATATATATATATATATATATATGATAATTAAATTATTGATGAAACTGAGATGCTATGTTAAAAGTCATCGAAGTATTTACTTGATAAAATATGAGGTTGAATTATCTATCTCAGTATTAATCAGATTGTAAAATCAAAATCTTTAGCAACGGTCTACTCCACTATATAAATTTTGGATAAAATAAAAAAAATTAGAAGAAATAATAAAATAATTTTTGCTTATACTTGATGGTAAAAGGCGATTCGTTCGCCCCTAGTCTTCCCGTCAATCTATCCTAGGGTCAACACGGAATAGATAAATCATGAGAACTACTTGTCCGAATGTTACGACTAGTATATGAGAAAAACGAACATACTAATTTTATCAAATTTTAACTCTCATATTTCTTAATGGCTAGATCTAGATACCAACTATCTTCCCTTCACATCCCATCCCATCCCATGAGGGCATCTTTTTCTTACATTTCCTCGTCACATGTCTAGATAAAGAAGGCAAGGAGGGTGCACATCAATATAATTTATTATTGGGCAACAAAGCAGAAGAATTAGTTAGAAGGGTAGGTAGTTGACAATGAATCAATGTGTCGATTTGGGTTAGTTTTCTCATACAATTAAGTGTATTTGAGTTGATTGGGTCAGACACTCTTGATTAGTTATATATCTGTTGAATACAAGTGAATGAAAAAAAAATAGAGAGGAAAGAGACTTCATTATGAATAGGACTTTAGTCTCACGTTAAAAATTTTAAGGCATATTGGTTGGTTTAAATTGATTCGCAAGCATGTTAACACTCTCTCTCACGCATGGGTACGCAGGGGGTACAAATCCAGAGTCCGGATTTGTACTGAATCAAGTTAACTTGTGTGCGTGCACAACCTGCGCGCATCGAATGTAGGACCGATCGAGGTAAAATTTGTCCAAGCGAATGAACCATCGTTTTGTCACCTGAATAATTTTTTGCTTGTTGCTCATATGTAATGGATGCATTGATTAATGATTAATGTAGAATCTATAACCTCCAGACCTTTTGATCTGGACGGGTTAGGTCTAAGCCCTATATAAGAGGTTGTGACCAAGAGCAAAAGAGTATGCAAGGAATAGAGCAAAAAAAATCATCCGCCTTCGTTCCCCAAATCTTCCGTGTATTCCCGCTCGGTAGATTACCCATGGTAGCAATCGGGTGCTTTCTCAGTTCGCCACGAGTAACTAGTGCTTAGTTGTGTCCGTGTTTCTGTTGTTATATCCTGGGAAATAGATGTCCATCTTAACCTCGAAGCACAGTCGAAGGAGGACAAATTTGTTTTAAGGAAACTGCATTAAGCAAGCTTCAGCAACTCTTCATCTCCAGCTCAGGAATTGCAGCTCGGGAGTCTGCAAAAAGAATCTGCAGCTCGAGTGCTGCAGCTCGGGAATCTACACAAAAATTTTGTAGCTCGGGAGATCCAGCTCGGGAGCTCCAGGTTGAGACTTGTAGCTCGGAGGTATGCACTAAGACTCTGCAGCTCGAGAGTTTCCAGTTCAGGAGATCCAACTCAGGAGTCTGCACAAGGACTCTGTAATCTGACTCTGCAATTTGAGAGTACCCAACTCAAGAGATCCAGCTCGAAAGTCTATAAAGATTTTGAAATTACCACTCTGCATACAAGACAACTCAAGACTTTCAGGCCACTAAATAACTAAATTGAAATTATTTTTATAATTATAATTTAATATATTATCTCCAACAATAACCTCTAGCCTCTAAGGAAGAAAAGACCTAGCTAGCTGACTTGTTACCGTCAGTGTAATCGAGAGAGAGGTAGTGAATGGAGAAGGAGACCGTATCCCAACTCATAGTGACATCTCCCAACGTTCTCGAGTTAGTTTGCGCTCATGGAGACATTAATGTTGGTGGGATCCCGGTTTTGCTCAATGTCAAGAAGCTCGATCAACAAAGTTACAATTGGCTAACTTATATATTAGAACACGCACAATACATTTGAAATGTCATATTGATGTGATTCACATTGTTCACTATTTTCTTCTTAATACATTTTTCGACAATTTACCAAAGGGCGTATCCAACTATTCGTAATTATCGAAAGGAGTACCATGGTTTCTATTATACCAAAGGGCGCATAAGTTACTTTTATACCCTTCCCGCCAAAGAATGGCTTTATCAAACACATTTTCGAGACAGCCGAACCACTTTATCAATAAAATATTAATTTGTGGTTCGGATGGGTAGCAGTGGAGTTTTTCTCAGCCAATATATATATGGGAAATGATTTGCACAAGTCGAATGATCACGAAGGTACGTATATATTGCTTCCTTGCACAACTCGATTCATCACCAAAGCACCTGAGGAAAATAGGTTGTCGAAGGAGAAAAAGGAAGCAACAAAATAGGTTGTCGAAGGAGAAAAAGGAAGCAACAGATTGGTAACTAAGAGAAATAGAAATGTACGTATGATTGTCATCTTTGATATGGTATCAGATATAGTTTTAATCAAGATAAACTCTTTCTACTATTTTTATGTTTGGAGGAGGCTTAGGGTGATATGCATTACATGATATCAGGCCCTGGGAGTGCATGATGCCATTAGATTTTGGGCAAGAGGAGAGGCTGAAAAATTTTGTTTCAGGCCCTCGAAAATAATTTGTTTCAGGCCCTCGGAGGGACTGAAATAAAAGGAATTCAGGCCCTCCCAGGGCCTGGCCTGAATTTATTCTATTTCAGGGCCAAGGAGGGGCTGAAATCAAATGATTTCAGGCCCGCCCTGGGCCTGAAATGTAATGATTCAGGCCCGGAGTGGGCCTGAAATAAAATGATTTCAGGCCCTGGTAGGGCCTGAAATCAAATCCCTGAGCCTGAAATCAAATGATTTCAGGCCCTCAGGGGCTCCTAGGGCCTTTATTATCAATTTCAAAGTTTGATAAAGTTAATTGTAATTTTTTTTCAGGGATGATAATGTTGTTGACGAAATTCTCTCTGAGATATGGAATACTCTTGATGATAATGTGGGTACGGGGAAAGGATTAGAAATAGCTAGTAATAATATTCCATTATCTTCCCAGTATGGTGATAATAACATTACAAGGAATTTGGTAATTGATCTAAATGAAGAAGCAAATAATATATAAGATGAGGGTTTGAATTCTTCTACAAGAGTAGTTGAAATCTTTCAGCCAACCTGGAGTGGGGAGGAAGAAATTGAAATCCGGAATGCAGAAGAATTTGTACCCAGTACAAGTGTACTAGAATTCCAAGCTGATGATATGCAGATTGAGCAATATGAATTCCCCCCAGATCAGTACAGTGACTTAGAGGAGGAGTTTCCATTAGCTGAAGATCCATATATTTTGAATTCTCGATTGCTTGCTGAGCCAATTCGAGAGCTAGAGGCAAGAGATGAGCATGAATTTTTTGTGGGGCAGATATTTCCATCTAGAGAAGAATTCAAGAATGCACTTGTTAAACATGCGATGGTTAAGCATATGAGATATAACCCAGTTGACACCCGGAAAAACAGAGTTAAAGCAGTGTGTTTTAACCAACCATGTACATGGAGAGTAGTAGGAAAGGGGGAAGTAGAGTTCACTGTTACAAAATATATAAAGGAACACCAATGTCGAAGTGTTAGGGAAAGTGCTGATCATTATGCATGCTCTTCATCATTTGTTGCTTCTTTTGTTGAAGAGCAATTTCTTCATAATGAACAATACAAACCAAGTATGATTATTTCAGATATTAAAGCTAGATTTGGAGTGACGATATCATACAGAAAAGCATACATAGCTAGGGAGAAAGCATTGAAAAAGGTTGTTGGAGATTATGATGAGGCATACAGAGATCTCCCACAATATCTGTGTGAGTTAAGAGCTAGAGATCCTGAAACTTATGTGACACTATGCATGAACGGTGACAATAAATTCCAGAGGTGTTTTTGGGCTTTTGGTGCTTGCCGAAGGGTGTTCAGGTCTTATTTGCGTAGACTTATTGGAATTGATGCGACAGACCTAAGAGGAAAGTATCCAGGAGTATTGTTGATTGCAACGGCGATTGATGGTAATGACAATGTTCTCCCAGTTGCCTTTGCAATAGTTGAAGTAGAATGTGGGTCTGCTTGGGAGTGGTTTTTGGAGCATACAAAGAGGTTCTTTGCTGTTGATGATCACTCACTCACCATAGTATCAGATAGACATCGGGGCATTATATCAGCAGTCAGAAAAGTATTCACAAACGCGCATCATGCTTTTTGTTGTCACCACATGTCTTGTAATATGGTAACTGATACTGGAAGTAGAGCTGGTGTAGGTTTGTTTTGGGCAGCAGCACGAGCCAACACAACACTCCAATATGATATGATAATGCAGACAATGCTTGAAAAACATCCAGATGCTCATAAGTGGCTTCAGAACATTGACCCTAAAAGGTGGGCAAATGCACACTTTATTGGGAGAAGGTACAGAATGCTTACCACGAATTGTGTGGAGAGCTTGAATGCTTTGTTTAAGTCTACACGTGAGCTTCCCATAAATAGGTTAATTGATAATACAAGAAGAAAGGTAGCTCAATGGTTCTATAACCGTAGAGAGGAAGTCTCCAAATGGCATGTTGCTTTGACACCTCATGCTACTAAAGAAATGGAATCAAGGAGAGAGAAAGCTAGAGCTTATAAGGTTCACCCTTACTCTCAATCAGAAATGGAGGTAGAAACATGGGGCACTTCATACATTATTGATTTGGAAAAAAAGTTTTGTCATTGTGGGGAGTTTCAAATTTCAGGACTCTCTTGCTCACATGCTATAGCTGTAATAATTCACAGGAACATCGATACACTCCGATATTGTGAGCATTATTTTTATTCTGAAACTTGGAAGTCGGTTTACATGGATCGTATTTACCCTTGTAGAAGCAAGCAGTTTTGGCCTAGTGGAGTAAACAACATTACAGTTCGATTTCCCCGTAGCCTTGTGCAGCCTGGTAGACGAAAGAAGGCATGGATTGAGTCAAGACACAATGGCAAGGTGAAACTTAAATGCAGCCGGTGCAAACAACTTGGCCATAATAAAAGGACATGTAGAATGCCGCCAGCCCCAAGGTCTTGAGTTAATTGGTTGATGTATTGCAGAAATTTTCTGATGGAAGTGTTTATTTTGTAAGGAGGATAACTGAATGTATAGTATTCTTTAAAAAAACTAGTTATTAATGTTGTGACTTATAGAAGTATTTCAATATTTTGATACATTTTACCTTGTGTTATAAGCAGAATATATTAGAATTGAAGTCGTATCATTTGTAAAACCAAAATAATGTTATTTCAGGAACTTGAAGTCCTGAAGTCCTGTGTTTTCTGAATATCTGTTGTTTAACCCCCTCTGATTTTTGCTTTGTTGAATCATTGTTGTGTGCCAACTGATACTGTATCAACACAGTTTTAGATAATAATTAGGACTATATTTGGAGACGAAAAATAGCATATCATAGCTAAAATACCAATAATTAGGTTAAGTCTGACTACTGATAATGAGGTTTGAAAAATCCAAATATGCTAGGTCCATCATACAAACCTCCTGATGTGCCAAATTCTGATAATATGAGGTCTTGATGTGAATGGAATTCAATTGTGGTATGCAATGTGTATTTAGGGAGTCTCCTTCTTGTTTATCTTTTAAAAATGTGGTCACAACATGTTCATTTATTTAAAAGATTGGCGTATAAATATTTAATCATACTGTAAAAAAAAATTTTGCAACCAGAGGCGTGGGGCTGTAACAATAGCATTTCAGGCCCAAGCCGGGCCTGAAATAAATCATTTTAGGCCCACGATGGGCCTGAAATAAATCATTTCAGGCCCAAGCTGGGCCTGAAATAATGTCATTTCAGTCCCAGATAGGGCCTGAAATAATATCATTTTAGGCCCTTCTTGGGCCTGAAATACTAGCATTTCAGGCCCGGTGTGGGCCTGAAATAAATCATTTCAGGCCCACTCTGGGCCTGAAATAATGTCATTTCAGGTCCACCGTGGGCCTGAAATCAAAATAGTTCTCTAAAAAAATACTGATGTAATTGACAACAATTATAGTTTAAAGATTAGAGATTACAAAAAAACCATGGATTGAAAGAAATGCTCCATTGATTTCAATATAAATTACATACATTATAACTACAAATATATAATGTTTGTCATTACACTTACATATATGAATTGTAGCAACAAAAAAAAATTACAGATTTTGCTTCCAGAACTTGTCTCTCATTATTTTGTATCCCACCTGAAAGCGATAAGGTTTCATTTGTTTTTGGCTAAAATTGGTAGATCGTTGAAAACCGCATGATGAAGAAAGCACAATCCAACCTGAAACAAGCATTATGATTCAGTGTTGTTAGCATATAAATTGAAGATGTGACAGAATATTCTATATTTACCTACAAGATGTGACAGAATAGATCATTTGACACACAATAGGGCAGCAACTGGCACACAACAGTGCATTATCAGTTATTATATCTGACCGTATCACTTGGCACACAACAGTGCAGCAACTGGATTTGAATAAACATCACCCAATTGTTTTGTTTTTGTTGACAATATATTATATAGAATAACAACATCTACATAATCATAACAACATCCACATAATGAGATTTTTTCATACAAATGGAGGTCAATCGACAGCAATGGATTCTTACATCACCAATACCGCATTCAGATTATTTTAAGTTTTACAAAACATGTCCCTCAGAATATTAACTGTCAGCTCAAATCTGATTCTACTCATGTCCCCTTGTTTGAAATCTATCTTCACATCGAACTAGTTGTTAATGTTGTGACTTATAGAAGTTTTTCAATATTATGATACATTTTACCTTGTGTTATAAGCAGAATATATCAGAATTGATGAGGTATCATTTGTAAACCCAAAATAATGTTATTTCAGGAACTTGAAGTCCTGAAGTCCTGTGTTTTCTGAATATCTGTTGTTTAACCCCCTCTGATTTTTGCTTTGTTGAATCATTCTTGTGTGCCAACTGATACTGTATCAACACAGTTTTAGATAAAAATTAGGACTATGTTTGGAGACGAAAAATAGCATATCCTAGCTAAAATACCAATAATTAGGTAAAGTCTGACTACTGATAATGAGGTTTGAAAAATCCAAATCTGCTAGGTCCATCATACAAACCTCCTGATGTGCCAAATTCTGATAATATGAGGTCTTGATGTGAATGAAATTCAATTGTGGTGTGCAATATGTATTTAGGTACTCTCCTTCTTGTTTATCTTTTAAAAATGTGGTCAAACATGTTCATTTTTTTAAAAGATTGGCGTATAAATATTTAATCATACTGTAAATAATTTTTTTGCAACCAGAGGCGTAGGCCTGAAACAATAGCATATCAGGCCCACGCTGGGCCTGAAATAAATCATTTCAGGCCCAAGCTGGGCCTGAAATAATGTCATTTTAGTCCCAGATAGGGCCTGAAATAAATCATTTCAGGCCCACTCTGGGCCTGAAATATTGTCATTTCAAGCCCACCGTGGGCCTGAAATTAAAATAGTTTCCTAAAAAATTACTGATGTAATTGACAACAATTACAGTTTAAAGATTAGAGATTACAAAAAAACCATGGATCGAAAGAAATGCTCCATTGATTTCAATATCAATTACATACATTATAACTACAAATATACAATGTTTGTCATTACACTTACATATAAGGGTTGTAGCAATAAAAAAAAATTACAGATTTTGCTTCCAGAACTTGTCTCTCATTATTTTGTATCCCACCTGAAAACGATAAGGTTTCATTTGTTTTTGGCTAAAATTGATAGATCGTTGAAAGACCATACTTTCAGCAAACCGCATGATGAAGAAAGCACAATCCAACCTGAAACAAGCATTATGAGTCAGTGTTGTTAGCATATAAATTCAAGCATGAATGATTAGGTAGTGTTAAACCAAAAAACAAAAAATATTAGCTTACGATCTGCTTTGGGTGGGTCCTTGTACTACAATTTGATTAAACTCTTTCCCCGATATTTCTGGCAAACCTTTATTCCAATTCAAATAATATGACCAGTTCAAATTTTTGAAAAACGCCACCTACATAGAAATTACATTAGTAAAAATTCTAGCTCATGACATAGTTTTCGTAAAGGTTTATATATCAAATAGAAAACTTATAGTTTTTTCATATTTGGCTGTGTACCCTTCTATGGCGCCGAGAGAATTATAATGAAGGCAACTTCTTTCCTCCAGGTCAATAATCAATAGATGCCAATGATCATCTGCATTATTTAGAGGACAGAAGACATATCTAATTGACTTATTTGTATCAGTAACAACTGTTTGTTCAAATGCTGCAGCATGTATCACCTCAAACAATTCCTATGTTTATTAAAAAGGAAGTGTTAGTTGACTCAATCCTAGAAAATAAACATAAACCAAGTTGCTAATTTACTTACCTCAAAACCCACCCCACAGAATATGGAGGGGTGGTAAGGTGAGTTACAGGATTTGGCTTCATTTATAATAATAGTCCAGTAAGTATTTATGCAATCCCCGGAGGTGTAGTCATTCCAATCAAATATTGTCAAAAATGATTGCATATCTAATGTAAAGGTCCCATTGGACCATACTGGTTGCAATTGATACCTACATCAACATAATGTAAGCACCTTATTTAAAAGTGAATGAATAAATTTTATTAATGAATGACAATAACCATCATTGTTTTACAAATAGATGCAACTGCAATAGCAACTAACTCACTTTAATTTACTAAGCTTTAATAATGTTTCTGCAATCTCCGCATCTTTATTCTTCTTAAAAATTGCCTTGGCTTTCTTCAAGATGTTGCTTTTGACCTTTTGGAGTTCTTTCCCTTTAGCAACTTGTTGATCAGATAATTTTGTTTGCGTAGAGGTTGCATCAACAGTGATGAAAAACCCACTGATGGACATCCCATATCTGGATTAATGAAAAAAAATTATCAACAGTAAGGGATGAGGTTGGAGAAAGTATTTTAGGTCTCCTAAACCTCAAATTATAATTTTCTCCAAAGTATAGGTGTAGTTTAGTTCCATCAGTGGGTTTTGAGCAAAACCCACTGATGGACCTCCCATATCTGGATTTCTGAAATACCATTATCAGTAGTTAGGGTTGAGATTCTAGAAAGTATTTTAGGTGTCAGAAACCTCAAATTATAATTTTTTCCAAAGCTATATGTCTAGTTTAGTTCCATCAGTGGGTTTTGCTCAAAACCCACTGATGGACCTCCTATATCTAGATTTCTGAAATACCATTATCAGTAGTTAGGGTTGAGGTTCTAGAAAGTATTTTAGGTGTCAGAAACCTCAAATTATAATTTTTTCCAAAGCTATACGCCTAGTTTAGTTCCATCAGTGGGTTTTGCTCAAAACCCACTGATGGACCTCCCATATCTGGATTTCTGAAAAAATATTATCAGTAGTTAGGGTTGAGGTTGGAGAATGTAGATTAGGTGTCCGAAACATCAAGTTATAATTTTTTTCCAAACCTATAGGTCTAGTTTAGTTCCATCAGTGGATTTTGCTCAAAACCCACCGATGGACCTCCCACAGAATAGATCATTTGGCACACAACAGTGCAGCAACTGGCACACAACAGTGCATTATCAGTTATTATATCTGACCGTATCACTTGGCACACAACAGTGCAGCAACTAGATTTGAATAAACATCACCCAATTGTTTTGTTTTTGTTGACAATATATTATATTGTCAACAACATCTACATAATCATAACAACATCCACATAATGAGATTTTTCCATACATATGGATGTCAATCAACAGCAATGGATTTTTTACATCACCAATATAGTTTTCAGATTATCTTAAGTTTTACAAAACATGTCCCTCAGAATATTGACTGTCAGCTCAAATCTGATTCTACTCATGTCTCCTTGTTTGAAATCCATCTTCTCATCATATAGGAGACATCGAACATATTGCATGACAAAGAAGGCACAGTCCACGCTGAAATTAACAAACACTTTTTTAGATTTCAATAAGTGGGTTTATAAAATACTTTCTTATTTTTAAAAATAAGAAAGTTCTTCCTCATTTAGTTACCTATGTTCTTGTTGAGGACATTTTTGTCTGACGGAGGGCCATTTGTCCAAGGGATGATGACTTTGTAGATACGGATGAATAGCCGTAAGTTCCTCGCGAGTTTATTGTTTAAGTTCTTTTACCTGTCAAACATATCATGAATTTATTAATCACCATCAATGACATTTTAGACAAAATGATGATCATATATAAGAATAAAGGAAGGTAGCTCACCGCTGTGTCAAATTCATGCTTATATTTACGGCCACTAGCAAGAGAATTAAAATGATTGAAAGTCATGGATTCTATATCCACCGCCAACAAGTGAAAGTGTGTATTATCACTGCACAAAGGGATTAAAATAAATCTAAACCCTTGTTCAACCATATCAGTCTTCATCACTTGTTGCAGGGAAATCTTTCTTGACGATCTGATTGATGCCTACAAATATGCATTCACAAAATTAATAATACCCATATCATAATATTAGGTCTTCTACAATATATCTGTTTAATTAATATACATCACTTACTGTGAAGAAGGTTGAACAATATATTGACTTGTTGTATGACCTACCACATGCGGATGCTCCCCTAAATAAAATTTTACAAAAGACATCAATAACCTCGCCTTTTGTAAAAACCTCTCCATTGAGGATTTGTAAGAATGAATGCAAATTCAAAGCAAAGGGTGTATCCTCCCAGATAAATTCATTTGCTAACCTGCCATGTAAATTGATAAGATTATATATTACATAAGAACATATATTAACTAAACTAAACTATAATATTTTGTAACTTACTTTAGATTCTCCAATCTATTTATCAGGTAGGCCACTTCTTTATCTTGATTTTTCTTTTTTGTATTCATAAAATGTTTCTTCACAAACTACATCAATAAAATTTATTTAACCCAAACTAATTATTGATCAAATTCAATACAATTGATGTATTTTAAATGAAATTAACACATTTACATCAATGCCTTGTTGCCACATTTTGTATAGTTCGGAGGTTCTTCTTGTTTCCTCCTCTATGTCTTCTTCAGACATGACTTCCATTACACCGTAAATGTTTCCTCTTGCTTCATCCATATCCTCCTCACTAAGTTTCCTTTTTCCCTTGTCCATGACATTTGATATTTGTTTCCTGTCCCGCTTCCCCTTAGGTAAAAGCTGGTGCCATACTGGACTGTCAATTGGAGTATCCCTGTAATCATACCGAGTTCGGTCACGTCCTCTCCTAGGTGTACAAGATACTGGATTAGAAAGAGGATCGACTATAGGATAGCTTTCTTGACCCTCCATGCCTTTTTTTTCAATAATTGAAAGTAATTCCTTAACCCTTTCATTCAAACATATATTCTCCTCTGTTAGCTCCTTGATTCAGTTGTCCTTAAGAATGCATTCACCACATAGCCTAACATCTCCTTCTGATGTCTCCATTGGCCGTGGTATGTCATCACCGATATCAAGGTTCTCAAACAATGTGTTCTCATGTAGGGTAGGAATTAATTCAACAATAACCTGTCAATTACGAAGTACACAAATGTTACTACCTCTATATCTAACTCAGATAGATCACATTTAAGAATAATTACCTCTTCGGACGAGAGTCGGTCGACAAGGCTCCTCACCCTACTAATATGCGAAGGAATATTCCTCCACTTATTTATTCGGAGCCCTTCAACATTGAATAGTTTTTGAATTGGTACATGCTCCAAAAACCATGCCTACACAAAGTTTTCCAGCCAAATACATTAATGACATCAAAATATTATAAAATTTAACAAGATAATTCTACTCACTGCCAAAAGCCCTGCAAATCCCTTTAGGTAAGGGAGGTTGGTGGTGCTCTGGTTTCCCTGAGTTGATGAAAATAAGTCCCCAATCTTAGGTAATTATGGAGACAAAAATTGATGGATAGCTTCTACCCAATTGAATCTACCTAGATTGTCATAATCATCTACTATATCTACAAGACCTAGAGGAACCTTATATGTACTAGACGAAAATAAAACATAAACAAATATATACAAAATATAAAATTTACACACTAATAACACATCATCCTCTGATTCAACACTTTTAGAAAAATGTTTAAGTAACTCCTCAAGTCTTGTTCTTGTAGGTTGTTTTTCTTTTGAGAAGTAAGTACGATAGAGGTCACCCGATGCTTTAGTTGAATTAATAGGGACCGAAACACCACGGTCCACTATACCCAGTATCAAAGCAACATCTCGTCTGGAGAACGCAACCGGTACACTTGAAACAATTACAATATTTAGTTATCATCAAGAATATAGGCTTGAAATTATTCCACGTTGGGCCTGAAATGATTTCAATTCAGGCCCAACGTGGGCCTGAAATGAATTCAATTCAGGCCCGACGAGGGCCTGAAATGAATACATTTCAGGCCCGACGAGGGCCTGAAATGAATTCATTTCAGGCCCGAGGTGGGCCTGAAATGTATTCATTTCAGGCCTACCGAGGGCCTGAACTAAATTAACTTCAGCCCTCGGTAGGCCTGAAATGATTTTATTTCAGGCCTACCGAGGGCCTGAAGTCATTTTCACTTCAGTCCCTCAGTAGCCCTAAAATGAAATGATTAAACTTTATCAAAAACTAATCATTTCAGGCCATCTATATTACTGTCTTATCTTACTATAGATACTATAGATATTGTCTACAATTCATAACTAAAACTATTACCTGAGAATTTAAAACCTTGCGAGGTTGAATCCCAACTTTCAAATATATTAACCAAAATTCCACGGATATGCTGCAATTCTAGTATGTCCAGGAAAAAACTGAAAGGCGACCCTTTGATCTTCACAATGTGTCGATCATTTAAAATGTCAAATTCTTCAAAAAATTGTTTAAAGTGGCCTAAAACACTGCACCAACGTAATTTTTGTCCAATGTCATCTGAATCCTATAGTTTATATACAGTATAAATTTATTCAGCAAAATAATTTTAAACATGTTGACAAACTATGCTGGTTTGACCTAAGCATATCGCTAACATACCTTGGTGGATAATGCCAAGGAAGAAGACGCTGAACCACCCACAGACCTTTTTCCTGACATTATCAAATAAATCAAACGTGCAGAAACCCTAACCCCTTGGTGTATTATGCCGATCAGTCTCCACTTCAACGTTAACACTAAAACCCACCTCAGGATCACACAGAAACTCTTTCGAGCAATGCCTAGGTTTTGGTTGTCCGCAGAGATTCGGGGGATGAGCTCGCGACTATATCACAGCTAGGGCACGTAGGACTGCAAGAAGGCGAGTTCTTGTGCTGAGAGAGGTTGAGAGTGAGCTTTTATCCGAAATGAAGGACTTCCATTTACGTTGTTGCGCTGAGAGACAACGGAGAAAATTTCGACTGCTACCCATCCGAACCACAAATTAATATTTTATTGATAAAGTGGTTCGGCTGTCTCGAAAATGTGTTTGATAAAGCCATTCTTTGGCGGGAGGGGTATAAAAGTAACTTCACTATATGGGATGCGCCCTTTGGTATAATAGAAACCATGGTACTCCTTTCGGTAATTACGAATAGTTGGATACGCCCTTTGGTAAATTGTCGTACATTTTTCAATCTAACATATTTAAAACACAAATATGCATGATATTCTAATTTACATTGTCTTTAGAGATGTACCTGAGTCAAGTCGTTCACGAATTATTCGGGTCTCGATTCGAAAAAATATTCATTCGTGTTCATTCAATTAAGTTAATAAGTAGACCTCTAGCCCAATTTCGAGCTCGAAAATATTATCGAGCTGAGTTCGAGCTTAGCAGTATTTGGTTTGAGAGCCCGAACATGTTCGTTTAAAGGCTCCCGAACATGTTCGTTAACGTGCTCAGAAACATATTTATTAAGAGACTTGTTTATCTTAATGTATACAAATAAATATCACATAAATAATAAATATAATAATATATTATTAATTATTATAGTTAATTATCTTATCAACTAAGCTTGTTTAATTTTTAAACAAACATTTATCAAGCTGAACTCGAGCTATTTAAATTTATGGCAAGTCAAGCTCAAACTTAAGAATTAAAATTTGAATCTAACTAGAGCCGAGATCGAGCTTAAAAATAAACGAACCAAGCTCGAACTCGAATATTTTACTATTTGACTTGACTTGGCTCGATTACACCCCTAATTATGTTATATATATATATATATATATATATATATATATATATATATATACGGGTATGTTGGCATGGGTGCCTCCAATGAATGGAGGCACACACAAGCCATTGCAGTTTGTGTATCATGTGTGTGACACTGCACACAAGGTGCCTAATGTAGTACTTTTTGGTTGATAGAATTTTTTTTAAATCAATATTTTTTAAAATCTTAAATACATATAATAAATCTCATGAATATTTAAAAATTTTTATCTTGAATACTATAACCTAAGAGGGAAGACTAAGGAAAGATTTTATTAGCTTAAACTCACTATAACTCAATTCTTAAATCTTAAAATTTTAAACTCTAAATATATATAATTTACCACGTTAGCATCCAAAATTTTTTATTTTGAATATTATAACCAAAGAGGAAATTTTGAATTCTAAGGAAAAATCTATTAGCTTAAACCCATTATAATCGAACCCTAAATGTTAAAATTTTAAACCCTAAATATATATAATATATCCTAAAATAATAAACAAAAAATAAAAAAAATCTGATGCAATTAAATCTAGACACCTAGATTGAATCTAGGCGTTGGATTCAAATCGAGGCAGATTTGATCCATGCGCCTCGTGTGCGCACAGGTACACAAGGGCACAACGCGCAGGATATCAATTTCGTATACATATATGTTCTAGAAGCGAATGACGGGGATGGCAAGTCACCAAAGCGCAGCCCACGACGACGGTGACGATGAAAAGTTGTCCACGCCCTGTAAGATTAACACGAGTGTTAAAGGGAACACACCAGAAGATTTTCCGGTGGAGCCCTCTCTGGCGCTCAAGTCAGAAATCTTATCTTTTTTCTGGAGGACAACGAGGAATCAAATAACTATGGTCTTAGAGAACTTATCTCTTTTACCTGGATGCCGAAGCATCTTATATACCTGAGGGTTTTATCACACGTGTCTCCACGTTCTCCTCCACGTTCCTTAATCATCAGTTACTTGATAGATATCCTTTCTTTTGGTAACGACCACTACGATAAATAAGGCATTAATTACTGTGCGTTGTGAATAATAATTATCCGATGACATTCCTATTCTGGAAGGAGAAACGAATACTTAAAGTCGGACTTTCTGGTCCCTATGCTGATCTTTAGGCTCCACTCTCCCGAGTCAGTTTCGGAATCTCATCTCCCGGGCTGACCTCGGGCCTTTATCTATTTTCCCGAGATAATCTCAGGAGCTCGATTCTCGCCTGACATCGGGGGCTTCCTCCCATTCTCCCGAGGTAGTCTCGGGAGCATGATTGTCGGTCTGACCTCGGGGAACTAGTTTGGCGGGCCCTGCTACATAGCTTTCCCGTGCCACGTGTCCACCCTGAGATGTTCATCCCTATCACAAGTCCCTCCTTCAAGTCTAATCGAAGGAAGCGTGACTGACTGTTTATGTTGGTGGTATAATGAGGGGAAGCTAAGTATTTGCGGGGCCCATATTACCATTCTTTCTCTCTTGACAACTTGTCAGATCTGAGGAATCAAAACATTCGTCCCTTGGCCCAAGGCGGTCCTTTGAATTAATCCAAAAGTCCCTGTGAGTTCCGAGACTCGGTAATGATAGTTGCCCATCACCCATTAAGAGTGCATGGGGTATCTTAATGGTGAGGGAGCATTCCAGCGAATATAATATGGCCTTGTGGTAGGATCTTTTCTACACGATTTCCTTCTAATACGTGCCGCAAGGTCATACCAACCGATAACCATAAAGAGGGGCGACGCCTCGAGATTGGCAGTCATCATCATCCATGTCTCGTGCCTCTATTCTTCGCACGAAGGCAGCTTCTTCCCTATAAAAAGGGAAGGCGAAAGCGTCCTTCCATCTTCTTGCATCGCCGATTATCAGAGCTTGCGCATCCCGTTTCTGCCTACTCTTCTTTCGCTAGGGCTTCTCCTTCACGCGTAAGTCCCATTCATCTTCAATCTTCTTCTCCTTCTTTCATCCGAAGTTATGGGCAAGGAGGGAAAGGGAAAGAGAAACCAGGATAGGAAGTGGAGGCTAGAAGAGGAAAGGGTCTATCATCCGGAGTGGTACGAGGCCACTTCATCTACGATTAAGCCCGCCACCCTGAGAGCTACCTGCGAGGCCTATGACATTCCGGTGGAGTTGGAGGTTTGAGTTTCCCGTATTGATTAGTCCCCCGTAGAGCCCCCCTTAAGGTTTTACACTTTCTTCTTAGGACAGGTAGAGTTTGACCTACGTTTTCCAATCCCTCCCTTCTTCATGGTCATCTCCCAATATTTCAATGTGCTTTTGTATCAGATGGCTCCAAATGCCTTCGCCCAGATGGGCGGGGCATTCATCCTTTTCAAATTATTCAAAATACCCTTGACCCCCGTTCCTTCCACTATTTTTTCCTTCCAAACTTAGCGTCTATGGGAGCCTTCAGCTTCACCACCCGTCCAAGCCATAAATTCATCAGTAGCTTCCCTTCCTCCTATAAGGGGTGGAAGGAGCGCTTTTTCTTTATCCAACTTGTTGAGCGCCAGTTCTGTCCGACACGTTGGCGCAAGGGCCTACCTTCTCCTCCTGACCTGGGTGATTTCCAGCAAGATCTAAGATATCAACGAGCTAGAAGCATTTTGGCTGGGATGGAGTTCCATGGACCCAGCCTGGTTTCCTGCGATGAGCTTCTATACCAGGCTGGGATCAGCCCTAAAGTCACCTGTCTTAGCCCCGACCTCCATAATGCACTATTTTATTAATCACTTATCTATGCTAACTGACATTTTGTTGTATGTGTTGCAGAGAACACTATGCTTTCCCGGGCCATGAGCAAGCTTCTCAAGTGGGAGCTTGCGGATGAACAAGCTCTGGCTCCTCCTCCAGCTTCTCTACCCTCCGCGATCGAACCTTCTGAGGGCTCTAAGAAGATTCCCGATGAGGAGTTGACCACTGCAAAGCCATCTGGCATTCAGGGAACCCCCTATCTTCTGTTCCCACTGAGGAGGGAGGCGGCGACAAGGAACTGCCGGTCCCGATTTTGGTGTTGGCGACAGAGCCGACTGGAAAAGCAGGCTTGCCACCTATCAGATGGCCATGCCTCATCCTGCCTACTGAGGAGGGAGAGGAGGAGGAGAGCGAGCCACGAGCCCCCCGTCGGAGACCGGTGGCCCCTTTGGCTCCTACAAGGAAGAGGACCTACCCGGCCAAGGCGGCTGAGGAGGAGGAGGATTCTGTTCCTCTCTCCAAACGTTATCGGAGGGCGGCACCACCTATCGCGGAGCTAGAGGTAGACCCGACCACAGTTCGGAACCGATGGTTCGACGGTTCAGAATCGATGGTTCGACGGTTCGGAACCATCGGTTCGATGGTTCGTGGGAGGTCGACCCTTAACCTTAACCGCCCAAGACAGTTACGGTTCACGGATCGGTTCATAGTTCGCCACAGTTCGAGATTATTATATTAAAAAATTAAAATTAAAAAAAATAAATATAAAATATAAAATTTATTAGAAAAAAAGTGCTTGCACTTATTTAAGTTTCCTACGTATCCCCTTAGGGGATAGGAAATCAAATCCCACGTAGTTCTTTTACATTTTACCCTTTTATAATTTTCATCACTCACTTCCATTTCCTACCGTTCCTGCTGTATTCGTTCCTTCAGTATCAAATTCTTCAACTTCGTCTTCTAAAAGTTACATTCCTTGGATTCTTTTCTCGGCTTTGGTCCAATCGTCTAGTAATGCTTGAGCTTCCAATGAGTCAGGAGACATAGATGATCGCCATTCATCTAATATGTCATCGACACTGAATGTCTACTCCACAGCAACAGTTGACACTGGACAAGCTAAAATTTCTTTTGCAATCACAAAGAGAACAAGAAAACTTTGAGCCTTCTGTAACCATCACTTTAAGATATCGAAATCTTCACTATCTGCTTCATTAAAATCAAAAGAATTAGTAAAAAATTCTCAAGTTCCTGTGTGGAACTTGAGAATCCTCGTGGACGTTTCGTTTGTTCTTTTAATAAAAGTTATGCTTTTGTATGCTTTAAATTAGTATTAGTAGGCTGTTGTGTTTCAGAAATATTAGTTTTTATTCCATATTTAATATAATATTGATTATAAGGATCATATAAATAATTTCAAATATTATATATAATATTAACTGGACCTGGATAAGAAGAATCTTTAATAAGAATTAAAGCGTCATAATATAAAGTTAGCATTTCTTGTAAAACTTCTAATTTAAATCTAGGATCTAAAGCAAATGTAATTGCATCGATACTTCCTTGTGTTTCGGGCATCGGAAGGTGTTGGGGCTGAGCCTCGATCTCATCATCGGTGGATTGAATTTAAATGTCGGGATCCTCGTGCGTTATTTCTTTTCCCCTTCGAGATCGAGATGACGAAGCTCCGTAACCACCTTCCATTGTCGTCAAAAGATGAAGCCGAAAACGTGTAGAGAATATGAAGTTAAGAATGAGAGTAGAGAAGATGTGTGTGAAAATGATGAAATGAACTCCCTATTTATAGAATTTGGATCATAACGGTCACTAAATCATAGTCATTGATCAAAAAATGGTCAAATGATCTTAACCATTGAAAAAAAATAAAAAAACCTCTCCAATGGCTCCGAACCGCTGGTTAATCGGCGGTTCGGAGCCGTTGGAACCGGTGGTTCGAACGCTGGTTAGGCGGTTACACAGCCATTGGAATCGGAACCGGCCCGGCAGTATGCCTGGCCGATTCCGATTCAACCCGGCGAACCGGGTTAACGAGCCACTCGACCCGTTAACCTAGGCCGGGTCCGGACCGGATCCGACCCTTGGTCGTGTCTAGCCAGAGGGTGAAGCTAAGCATCTTCTCAAAGCTCCTGAGGTCTCCAGCAGCCCCAAGGGCATGAGGGTGAGACCCATCGAACCCGCACTCACCAGTGCCCGCCTGCGCCGGAAGGTAAAAGCAGCCGAGAGGGCAGCGACTGGGAGCTTCCAACCAGTCCTGATTAAGGAACTGCCAAAGGGGAAGTATTCGATCGATGGGGTGTCCTCCAGCACCGATGATGGCATGCCTGGCCCTCAAGTGTACGTGCTTCCCCACCGCGCCTCCTACTGCTCCTTCCTCGCGGCTCCGGGGCTACTTTCGGAATACCATCCCCCAGAGCCGGAAAGCCATGCAGAGGTGCACTGAGGAGCACCTCACATTCCTCAAAGGGGTGCCTTCAGCTGAGGAGATCACTAGCTTATACGAGTTGCTAGTAAAGGTAAGCTTCTAGGTATATTTATTTTGTTTCATTTTTTCCTTTTGACCCTTATTTTTCTTGTGTCAGGCCACTTTCGAGTGCCTCCTCTTGGGTCAGCGGATGTCTCCCAGCAGGAGACAGAATCCCAGCGCCAGTATGTGGCAGAGTTTGAGGCGGAGGTCTTCTAGGCTTAGGAGGAGGGTCGGATGCAACTAGAGGTTAGCAGGGGTCCGCACGCCAAGGTAGACCACTACATGGATGCCCTGCAAGCCTCAAAAGCATCCCTGCTCAGCACACTCCACCGAGAGCGACTGCTATTGGAGAGGGCGACAGCTCTCTCTGAGGAAGTGAGTCGCTTGACTCAGGAGCAGGGGCGACTCCAAGCCATGGAGAAGAAACTGTCAGGAGACATCCACTTCTTGGAGTGGTTGGCCGATGCCTGAATGGCCGGATTAAGGAGCAGGTGCATCAGTTATCAAAGAAAGAGATCATGATTGAATTTGCAGAAGGGCCTCAGGCAAACCAGCTCAAAACTCTGGACCACCTCAGAACAGCTCAAGGAAGCACTGGCAGTCCAAGATCAGATGTCCTCTGAGGTGGTCCAACTGAAAATTGCTTGGGACAAAGCTTTAGAAGAACTACATAAATATAAAGCTGACGAAGAGTCCTGACAGGCAGATGCCGAGGTCGCATTCAAGGCCAGGTTCCTCCAGTCCGAGGAATTTGGCGATATTTTAGCCGGGCAAGTCCTGAAAGCTTGAAATAGGGCTTCAACGGGGTCATCTAACAACTCTAGAGAGCCAAAGTGTTGAAAGTCGGAGGTGGACCTGAGTTTTTTGAGCATCGGCCAGGTTTGGGATGAGCTTCCGGCAAAGGACAAAGAGTTGTAGGGCTTTACCCAAACCTGTGCTGTCATATATCTTTTGTATTTTGTGTTTTATTTTTGCTTTCGAGTGTACTTCAGATGTAATCTAAAATTTTGAATGAAATACTTTCATCTTCTGTGTCGTTTTCTTCTGTACTCCAGATTTGAATGAAATGTATTTGTCTTCTGCCTTTGACTTGAATGAATGTACTTCAATTCTCAATGGAATATGTGAATATATTTGTTTTCTACCTCACTTTCTTTTTTATCTTCTGTACTTTGTGAAATGTATTCCAAATTTGAATAAAATGTATTTGTCTTCTGCCTCTTTCTTGAATGAATGTACTTTAATGTAATTTTTGATTCTGAATGAAATATTTGTCTTCTATCTCGTGAATTGCTCATATGCTGCATGTCACTCTCCGCACCTTCTCCTGTATAAGCTCCTCAACTCGCATAAAAAAGTCTATCATTAGGGGAGGGACGAGGACTTAATGTGTTGCTATTCTCATGCACGGGCAAGGATAGGACTTGGCCTGTTCAACACTTCATCCAAGCCAATATATCCTGGGTGTCGTCAGCACCTCCGGATGGTATAGGTCCGAGTTGTTCCCGGTAGTGCTTCCTTAATATCATGGCCCGGTCTACTCATCTCAAGCATCCTTGGCGCCACGAGATGGTAAGGGCTTTGGCTACTCCTGGTGGGACATCCTCGGCACCTCGTCCAGGTCTACTTATCTCGGGCATCATCAGCACCACGAGATGGTAGCGGCTTAGGCAACTTCTGGTCGGGTATCCTCGGCATCGCGACAAGGTCCACAAATCTCGGGCATCCTCGGCGCCACGAGATGGTGAGATCTTCGCCTGCTCCTGGCTGGGCATCCTCGACACCACGAGACGGTAGGGTTTTAGGCTACTCCTGGTCGAGCATCCTCGGCACCACGACCAGGTCTACACATCTCGGGCATCCTCAGCACCGGGAGATGGTAAGAACTTCGCCTGCTCCTAGCCGGGCATCCTCGGCACCACGGCTAAGTCTACTCGTCTCGAGCATCCTCGACACCACGAGACGGTAGAGTTTTAGGTTAGTCCTGGTCGGACATCCTCATCATCGCGACCACGTCGACATATCTCGGGCATCCTCGACACCACGAGATGGCAGGTTTTAGGCTACTCCTGGTCGGGCATCCTCGGTACCACGACCAGTTCTATATATCTCGGGCATCCTCGGCACCACGAGATGGTAAGATCTTCGCCTGCTCCTGGCCGGGCATCCTCAGGACCACGTCCAGTTCTACTCGTCTCGGGCATCCTCGGCACCACGAGACGGTAGAGTTTTAGGCTACTCTTGGTCGGGCATCCTCGGCAGTACGACCAGGTCTACACATCTCGGGAATCCTCAGCACCACGAGATAGTAAGATCTTCGCCTGCTCCTGGCCGGGCATCCTCGGCACCACGTTCAGGTATACACATCTCTGGCATCCTCGGTACCATGACCAGGTCTACAAATATCGAGCATCCTTGACGCCGCGAGATGGTAAGATCTTCACCTGCTCCTGGATGGGCATCCTTGGCACTACAACCAGGTCTACTCGTCTCGGGCATCGTTGGCACCACGAGACGGTAGAGTTTTAGGCTAGTCCTGGTTGAGCATTCTCGACACCGCGACCAGGTCTACACATCTCGGGCATCCTCGCCACCACGAGATAGTAAGATCTTCGCCTGCTCCTGGCCGAGCATCCTCGGCACCACGGTCAGGTATACACATCTCGGGCATCCTCGACACCATGACCAGGTCTACTAATATCAGACATCCTTGACACCGCGAGATGGTAAGATCTTCACCTGCTCCTAGATGGGCATCCTCGGCACCACAGCCAGGTCTACTCGTCTCGGACATCGCCGGCACCACGAGACGGTAGAGTTTTAGGCTAGTCATGGTCGAGCATTCATTGCACCACGACCAGGTCTACACATCTCGGGCATCCTCGCCACCACGAGACGGTAAAATCTTCGCCTGCTCCTGGCTGGGCATCCTTGACACCACGGTCAGGTCTACTCATCTCGGGCATCCTCAGCACCACGAGACGGTAGAGTCTTCGGTTGCTCATGATCGGGCATCCTTGGCACCACAGCTAGTCTACTTGTCTCGGGTATCCTCACCGACCTGCATTAGGTCCAGAGCTACCTTATACAAGATGTTAACGGAGTTACCTGTATCCACAAAAATGAGTTTAGCCTCGTAATTAGCTATTCTGGCAAGGATTACCAGTGCATCGTCATGGGGGGCTTTCACGTCCTCCAAATCGTCAGAGTCGAATGAAATAACAGGGCTCTGGCGCTTGTCATTGTTTGTCCCAATGGCGTAGTTTTCCAGCCGACGGGTATGGGTCTTTCTTGGCCGATAATAGTCTCCTCCAATTGACCCTCCTGAGATTACTCCCACATGGCCCGATGGAGGTCCGCGCGCTGGAGCTTTGCCCTTCTTAGGATCCCTTTCAGGGGAGATAGACTGGCGGGGCACTATCTCCCGACTTCTTCCCCTCAAATGTGACCGGGCCCGACACCTGGATCTGTCCTCCCCTGATTGTCGTCGATGAGGGGAAGGGCTTCAGCGAGGGGATCACTGTCAATACCTCACTTTGTTCCACCGTTTACGGAGCTTGATGTCAGCATCCTTAGACCTCCTCTTCTTCAGGGTATAACACTCCTCTGTAGAGTGCGTTGTATTGCCGTGGAAGTCACAGTACTTCTTCGGTGGCTCGGGTCCTGCGGTGTCGATCGACTCCACCAACCTCTTCTTACCGACCTAGTGATCCTTCCTGGAGCGAGGATCATTTGCTCGAGTTGGTGTGGGTGGTTCTTTCCTCTCAGATCGTACCGAGATCTGGATAGGGACTCTCGACGAATCTTTGCGATGGGCGTGCTGCACCTCTTCGACATTAACGTGCTTGACTGACCACAATAAGTCTTGAAGCTAGCTGGTGGCTTCTTCACTGGCGACCGAAAGAAATCGCCTTCAGAGAGTCCTTGCGTGAAGGCGCTGATGAGGATCTCTGAAGTAGCGGTTGGCACGTCCTAAGCCACCCGATTGAACCGCTGAATATAGTCCTTCAGCAGTTCTTTAGTCTTCTGCTTGAGGGCGAATAGGTTCAACACCGTTTTCTGGTATCGTCGGCTGCTGGCGATGTGGTGTAAGAAGACGGTTCTAAACTTCAAAAAAGAGTTTATCGAATTTTGGGGCAGCCTCTGAAACCATCTCTGGGCAGCCCCTGATAAAGTGTTCAAGAACACCCGACACTTCACACCATCTGTATATTTGTGTAAGAGAGTCGTGTTCTCGAATTTGCAGATGTGGTCCTCCAGATCCGTCTTCCTATCATAGTCAGCAATTACTGGACCATGAAATTGCTTGGGCATGGGATCCGCTACGATGTCCGGAGAAAAAGCCGTAGATGGAGACTTCATGAGGGCTTTGGAGGCCTCGATCTTCCCCGGCCCCTCCTCCTGCCGTAAAATACTGGAGGCGACGGAATGCACCCTCTCCATGCCTCCCAAGGAATCTCGTCAGGGAGCTAGAGCTATCATTGTCGGTCCCGTCGGTGGTGAGACGGATCTTCGATTTTAGTGATACGAGGCCGACATTCTTGGGATTTCGCCCTGCACCGAAGCCGCTCGTCAAGAGGCGACTTACTCTGATGTTGTTCCAGCGCTCCTCTGGCAGCGTTGGCGACTAAATGATCCAACTCCTCCCGCGTCAGAATGATGGGTTGTCCCTTTGGATCTGCCATCACTATGTTCCTTCTAGTACTTTAATGTTTCCCATTGATGGCACCAAACTTGTTCCGGAAGCGAACGACGGGGATGACAAGTCACCAAAGCGCAACCCACAACGACAGTGACGGTGAGAAGATGTCCACGCCTTGCGAGATTAACACGAGCATTAAAGGGAACACATCGAGAGGTTTTCCGGTGGAGCCCTCTCTGTCGCTCAAGTTAGAAATCTTATCTTTTTTCTGGAGGACAATGAGGAATCAAATTGTTATGGTCTTGGAAACTTGCCCCTTTTACCTGGATGCCGAGACATCTAATATACCTGAGGTCTTTATCACATGTGTCTCCACGTTCCTTAATCATCGATTACTTGATAGATATCTTTTCTTTTGGTAACGACCACTGCAATAATTAAGGCCTTAATTATCGTGTGTTGTGAATAATAATTATCCGATGACTTTCCTGTTCTGGAAGGATGAACGGATATTTGAAGTCGGGCTTTCTGGTCCCTATGCTGATCTTTGGACTCCACTCTCCCGAGTCAGTCTCGTAATCTCATCTCCCGAGTTAACCTCGGGGCCTTCATCTATTTTCCCGAGATAGTGTCAGGAGCCCAATTCCCGCCTGACCTCGGGGACTTCCTTCCATTCTACTGAGATAGTCTCGGGAGTCCGATTGCCGGTCTAACCTCGGGACACTAGTTCGGCGGACCCTGCCACCTAACTTCCCTGTGCCACGTGTCCATGATAAGTACCATTTTATTGATTATTTTAGTTGCTAAAATCCATGTTTGACCTGTAACACCCGCTTTTTTTTTCCTAAGCGGCGTTACGTTAACATGCTTAGGGCATGTAGACATCATAAGGCAGCGGAATAACTTAACTTATACATGCCCTGTTACCATTCTTAACTTATTGACATGGGAACCTTAGCATATTAACTTTGAACTTAAGCATCATATCATGTCTCACATAACATCATATCATAAGGTCATAAGGTTCCATAAGTCATTATTCAAACATATAAGTAAACATATAGTTTCCTGGGCCAAGTCACTACGACACACATGCATTCTTGCCCTCCTACTGCTTCCTTCATTGTCCCCTTGAATGATCTGCGGTATAAGGAAATAAGACTATAAGCACACAAGCTTAGTAAGACTCTTTCCTACTCACAAAACCATTCATCATTCATCATCTCATAATGAGCACATAAAACATTAACATACTTGGTGCTCTACTTAGAACATAACATCTTACGTCACTTGTCGTATACATAGCATGGCATGAACATAAACACAGTAACATTCTAAGCATGGCATGATACATGGCATAAGCATAAACATCATAGACATTCTAAGCATGGCATAATTCATGGCATAATTCATAAACCTAGTGAACATTCTAAGCATGGCATAATTCATGGCATAAACATAAACATCATAGACATTCTAAGCATGGCATAATTCATGGCATAAATCATAAACATAGTGAACTTTCTTTCATGGCATAGATCATTCATTCTCATGCATACTTCTTAACATGAAACATAAGCATAAAATCTTATCAACATAGCATAATGCATAACCTGGATGGATGCATGAGTGGAATGCATATACATAAGGGATGTATAACTTTTAAAACATACTTTTAAATGCTTAAACATAATCATCATAACATCATTTGGGGTCCCCGACTTGTACCACATACATACATCATAGCGCGCATCCCTAGCAAGTCCGAGGTCGCGAGCCCCGACTTACTAGGGTAAGGGCAGCATAGTCGGTAGTCCCCGAACCGAGGCGTTCTTAAGGTGCCCATCCCTGTTGCACAGCTCCGGTAGTGCTAGAACCGTGGACAGCTTCGGTAGTCCAAAACCGGGGCGTTCTTAAGGTGCCCATCCCTTGGACCCATACTTCGGTCCGGTACAAGCCCATACATAAAGTAAAATACTTTTCATGTTTCATCATTCATAAGACATTCATGGCATACTTAACATATCATAACTTGTTACGGCTTAGCCCGTCTACCGGCCCATTTACCGGTCCTCTTGTCCGTCGTACCGTCGACCATCGACCGTGCCGTTTAGCATATATATGCCTTAAAGACATAAGCATCATCTTTCATTCATCATACTTGTCATTCATCATCATTCATTCATCATACTTAACATCATCGTTATGCCTTAAAGGCATGTACTTTAACCTCATTCCTAAGACATGGCATACATACATCTTATTCATACAACATGGCATGCATCATTCTTATCATGAACATAAACATAACATACTTAACATGGCATCATTCATATCATGAACCTAACATATCATAGCATCATTTTTATCGTGATCATAACCCTATCATTCTTATCATGGCATCATTCATATCCTGAACATAAACTTATCATACTTATCATGAACATACATAATCACTTAGCATGGTTCTTAGCATAGCATGGGCATATAACTTAACATGGTTTCCCTACATCACCCTTATATCATGGCAACACATAAACATATACTTGAAGTTAAAGGCTCAACCCTAACCCTTGGGTCCTTGAGGTTGGCCGAAACATATGAGGTCTCTAGGATAATCCAAAAATTCCTAGAAATTATACTTAACCTCCACACATCATAAGGGAACATAAATTAACATTATCAAGATTTTTGGCATAATTATAGACCTTTAAATCATGGTGGCCGAAACCCTTAAACTTAGGGTTCTTAGTTATGTTTCTTTCATGTTGGCCGAAACCCTAGGGTGTCCTAGGGTACTCCAAAAATTCCCAAAACTTATACTTAACCTCTACACATCATAAGGGAACATTACATAACATTATCAAGATTTTTGGCATAATTATAGACCTGTAAATCATGGTGGCCGAAACCCTTAAACTTAGGGTTCTTAGTTTTGTTTCTTTCATGTTGGCCGAAACCCTAGGGTGTCCTAGGGCACTCCAAAAATTCCCAAAAATTATACTTAACCTCTACACATCATAAGGGAACATTAAATAACATTATCAAGTTTTTTGGCATAATTATAGACCTGTAAATCATGGTGACCGAAACCCTTAAACTTAGGGTTCTTAGTTTTGTTTCTTTCATGTTGGTCGAAACCCTAGGATGTCCTAGGGCACTCCAAAAATTCCCAAAAATTATACTTAACCTCTACACATCATAAGGGAACATTAAATAACATTATCTAGATTTTTGGCATAATTATAGACCTGTAAATCATGGTGGCCGAAACCCTTAAACTTAAGGTTCTTAGTTTTTTTCTTCCTTTCAACATCAAATCCAAAAACTAACCAATATATCATGCTAAAAATCATGGAAATCATAGGGAACTATTATACCACAGGTGAGGGAGTTTTACCTTGGGTTTCTTGATTTTTCGAATCTAGGAAGAGAAGAAGATTGCAAGATCTTTGGATACTAGAGCCCCCTTGTCCTTGTACTCTTGTAGAGATTTTAGATCTAGGAGATGGAACCTTGGTGGAAGCTTTTCCAATGGGAAAACCTTCTAGGAGTGGTCGGCTAGAATGAGGGAGGAAGAGAGGAGGAAATGCAATTGAAAGAAGAGAGAATGAAACTCCCAAACCCCCCTATTTATCATCCATTAAAGAGGTAAATGAAGAGTCTCTCCATGACTCTTCATCTTCTTCTTAATCTTAACTTATATCCACTTCATTTCCTCATAGAAATCCCTTGCTAGGTGAGTTGGTTAAGGCTTACATGGTTGTACAAGAGGTCCAAGGTTCAATCCTTGGCTCATGCACCTTTATTTTTATTTTATTTTTATTTCATTTATTTTATTATTTTTATTTCCTAAATTCCGAAACTCTCCCTAAAATCACCCATAATTATGCCAATATTCCTAAATAAAATTCTTTTATATTTATATTAATTTTACCTAATTTATATAAATTTTACCTAATTAATACCCATTTTTGGAGCCCATTTAAAGCTCATTGGTACTTAGTTTTCTCAATTTAAATGAGAAAACATGGATTTCCTAGGCCTAAGTTCTCCTTAATATTTCTAGGTCCCTTGGAAAATTATTTAAACATGCTTAATATTTTAAGAAAATATTAAAAGAATTTTTCGGGTCGTTACATGACCCATGTTTTACTTGCTTAATTGTGGAATTACCCTAGGTTTTAGAACTTACTTCTATTTTGGACTTAATTGCAAATTTACACATATTTGGATTATTTGGCCACTAAATTTTTCATCTATTTTTGTAGGCATGAAAGGTTCATGGACCTAGGGCATACTGGGGCAAACTTGAGTCGGAAGTGGACCCGGATCGAGATATCAAGTTTCGGATTAATCCGGGCCGTCCGATTCAAAAGCGGTTAGATCTGAGCCATCTGGGACCATCTGAAGCCATCCAAGCTAGGGTTAGGGATCAAGCACTCTGATCAAGATCTGAAGGTTTCATTCAAATCAGAGCTCATTCAACCGTTGGATCTGTTGGTGCAGAAATGCACCTAAGTCAAACCTGTGTTTTGATAATGGCAACATAGGTCAAAAGTTAAGTCTTTCTTGTTTTCTAACAAGTTAATCAAGTGTGCAGGAAAAGCCCTAGCGAAGGACTGCTAGGCACTGGCAAAGGAATGCCAGGAAAGAAAGCCCTAGCGAAGGACTGCTAGGCACTGGCAAAGGAATGACAGGAAAGAAAGCCCTAGCGAAGGATTGCTAGGCAACTGGCGAAGGACTGCCAGCATCAAGCCCTAGCGAAGGACTGCTAGGCACTGGCGAAGGACTGCCAGCACCGAAGCCCTAGCGAAGGACTGCTAGGCAACTGGCGAAGGACTGCCAGTTTACAAGACCTGACAAAGGACCGTCAGGCAAAAGTCCAACCAAAGGAACGGTTGGCATCAGGTAAATTCTTCCGAGAGGAGTAGGTGAGGACGCGTTCCCCGTCGAGGGAACAGTAGGCGTCGGTTCGACCTAGGACTCCATTTTGGAGACCAAAGTCAGAACCAAGACAGCTAAGGCTGTATAAATAATTGTTTTATTGTGTTTTGGACTAACCCTTGATGCAGGACCGAAGGAACGTGTGTCTGCAACTCAAAGAGCCTCAAAGGAGTGAGGCAGCAGCTGAGCAAGGCGCCCTGAGTGTCCAGGGCGCCCTCAAGGTGAACCAAAACCAAGCAAAGCAAAAAGGGGCTTCAGCTGCTTACTGAGCAAGGCGCCCTCAGCAGCGAAGGTGCCCTCGTCAGCGAAGGCGCCCTCAGCAGCCAAGGCGCCTCCAGCCCAAGACTGCGAAGCTCCAACTTTATCCACAGCGAGATTTCTATCCGGAAGAAGTCAGCGAAGGTGCCCTCTACGACCAAGGCGCCCCCAATGTCAAACTTAATCCCTGTTCGAGCGGGATAGAAGTTGACCGAGCGATCTGCGGATCGCTTGACACGTGGCAGGGTGCCCCCAACGTCCAGGGCGCCCCTGGGTGCTATAAATAGCACCCAACGCCCAAGCCTTCAGCATCAACTTCGTACCAACGCCTCAAAGCTCTTCTACGCTCGTGCCTTGCTCCATAAACGCTTCACCTCGAGCCGACGACGTCCCGCTGCCCCGAAAGAGTCGACCTACTCCGGACGTCGGTAAAGAAGAGCGTACTTAATTTATTGTATTTTATTGCACTCATTTTGTAATTAAATTGTGTAACCTATTTGCGCGAATATAGAATTGCCCAAAGTAAACGGTCAACGACCGTGGGCCTTGGAGTAGGAGTCGACACAGGCTCCGAACCAAGTAAAAACCACTGTGTCTTTGTGCTGTGTCTCTTATTTTTATTTCCGCTGTGCACTTACTCTTAGTCTTCCGAAAAAGAACGATTTTCGATATTCACCCCCCCTCTATCGGTTTTCTCGATCCAACAGGATCAAGCTCGGAGGGCTCTAGAGTGTCCATTCAAAGATCAGGTTGATCTGAGCCATCCAATGCAAATATGGAGGATCCGAGCTACCACGAGGCAGATCCTGACCCCTGATCATCATCATCAAAGTTTGGATTAAATCAGTGCAAGATCAGCCGTTGGATTTTCTCAAATCAATCCGGGCCGTCCATTGTTAAGTATTCAATCAAAAATTCCCTCAATTCTTCCCTGTCGCGTCTTCGCCATTTCTTCGTGTTCTACAAACGTTCTTCATCGCTTCATCAAGTTCTTCATCCAAGAAGGCGTGACCACCTCAACTTCAATCCTAGATCAAGATTTGAGTCTTTGGGGATAGTTTCTTTGGAGAATTCAGCTCAATTTACGCCGGAACAGGGACTGTTTGAGGGTTTCGGCAGTTCTTCAGTCCAATCACTCGTTTCTCATCCACGATCCATTTCCGAGCGTCTGAGCCACTTGTAGGGGTTCTCAGGTGAGCTCAGATGATTCTCAAATCATCATCGCAGTTCCATCAGTTGAGATAGAGTGGATCGGATTGGAAATTCCAGTTAAGCGCAGATTTGAGCAGAGTCGGCTTCAAAGACGATTTCCCACTGATTTGCGGAGCCGAAGGGGTTCTTGGCTTGCCCTTGCATGACGAACAAGGAATTCTTGAGCTCGGGAAGGGTTGAGGATTAGTTTTTGTAGCTAATTTCCTTAGTTTCAGTTGTAACTTCATTTCCGAATTCTGTCAATTGCTGAAATTCATATCAGCTGTTTGATTGCTTCTTTAAGTTGTTTCTGCTTAAGTTAGATTTAATTTCTGCAAGTTAAGTAGATCTAGTGCTTGTTGAATGAACAATTGAATCAATTTCAGTTATTTCCTATTAAGTTTGCTTGCGTGCCATTCTTAGTTAGCACTACTGAATTTCTAATTAGTGAGCTTAGTTTTGTCTGAATTGAATCTGAACATTAGAAATTAATACTTAGATTCAGCTTGTTGTGTTTCCATTACCAATTCTGCAAGTTTCAGTTCATTCTCTGCTTTTCTGCATTCGGGTTCTGCACAATTAGATTACTTCTGCAGTTTGTGTCAACTTGACATGAGCTATTTTGAATTTTAGCTGAACATTAGATTGGAGCATGTGGTCTCAAGAGCTTGGTTGAATCTGAATTCAAATTACTGCATCTTGGCATTTGTTTCTGAATTATTGCTGCGTTCTACATTCATTCTTGCATTTCTGAACTCAGTCTTTCATTTAAATGTTGCTGAATTGGTTAGCTCGCGTCTGAAATCTTCAGTTTATCACTTTTGCAGCTAGTTTCGAACGGTGGTTCTCAGTTGCTTAGTTAGATTTCGCATCCAATTAGTTATTCCATTTCAATTCTGCTCATAGTGCTGAATTTCTGCACTCATTCCCTGTATTTTGACATCCAATTCATTTCTGCAATAGGGCAGAATTGTTGAGCAGCTTGTGTCTTGCATTTCTTCATCTATTCCTGCAAAGTTCTTCATTGATAGTTTGCTTTTCAAACTGCATTCGGTCAGTTGCATTTCTGGATTGATAGAATTAGTTTTTGGCACAAAAATTCAGCTTTGGCACAAGGTTTTCAGCTTGCGTGCCAAGCTGTTTTGGGCACTGATTTGAATCAGTTGTTTGTTTGCCTCTTGGTGTATGACAGCGTTTGAAGTTAATTGGTATCGTATCTAGCATCTCTAAATTTTCCCTGCATTGGTTAGCTTTCAAAACTTGTAGATAGTTTGAGTTGAGTTTGTTTTAAGTTTAATTGCTAAATTTTGCATGCTAGTATTAGTTCAAGTTTGTTTGCTTGATGAAAACTACCATTCACTGCTTTTATTCCTTTACTTAGCATCAGTGTTGCATATTAATTTAGATTGGTTTTTCCAATTTTAGTTAGTCCCCTTGGTTGAGTTAGTTTATCTTTGCTTGAGTTATAATTTGCTATCGCTTGTTTGGTTCATTAGTTTAGTTCTCTTCATTTTTCTTTGTGTTTTTATTCCGAATTGCAACCCCAAACCCAAATTTATTTGAAACCCAAAAACACAAACGACACATAAACCCAAGTTAGAATCAAACAACATCAACTAGCCCTAGGAAAAATACGACCTGTGGCCCTTTTACTACGTTTTCATATTTGATTGCAAAAAGGGTTTCCAGCTTTCATATTTAAATTTGAGACCCACATTCGTGACAGTCTATTTTGGGTTGGCCAAATTTTTGGCGCCGTTGCCGGGGACGCAATTAGTTGATTTGTTTGATTTTTGCTTGTGTGCTTATGGGCATATCATTTGATTCTATTTTTTTGTGCTTTATCTTTTGTATATGGTTGCTGCCATATTTCTTGTTTGTTCGTGACAGGACTGCCAGTTCAAAATGTTCTCATCTAATTTCCAGCAGTCGTGTCCTCAATTTCAGCAGAACCAACCTTTCAATCAACAACCAAATTAGTTTTTTCAGCCACAATGTCAACAATTTCAGCAAGATTTTCAGCCAATTCAGAATTTTCAGATTGGGCAGCCACAATTTCAGAATTTTCAGCCCCAATTCCAGCAATTTCAGCCCAACTTTCAGCAACCTTATCAACAAGATCAATTGCCTTTTCAAGGAATTCAGCAAGGGTGTCAAGATAATTTGAATTTTCAGCAACCACCCTTCCATCAAGTTCAACCAAACCCAAATTTTCAGCATCTTAACCAAGATTTCCAGTAGCCTTTTGCAAGTTTTCAACAAGGAAATAATCAATTTCAGCCTCAATCTCAGCCATGGCAGCAAGAATTTGAACCCATACAGAATTTTCAACAACCATTTCAACATTCACAGCCATATGATCAAAAATTTCAATTTCAAAACCAGAATTTTCAGTCCCAACCATTTTAGAGTTTTCAATTCCAGGATCAAAATTTTCATCAACCAATCCAAACTTCCAACCAACAATTTCAGCCCTATGATCAGAGTTTCCAGAATCAAAATTTTCAGCCATCTCCACCAAGTTGTGAGCCAAGTTTTCAGCAGTTAAATCAGTCCATTCATCCATTTGAGCAGCCCCAACAGTTCCCATTTCAGAATGCACATCCTCCTCTTGGTCTTCAGCAGCCTTATGTTACATTTCAAGACCAACAGGAGTTCCACACCAATCAAGGAGACTTTGAGAATCCTGATGAGAGTGAGACTCAACAACAATTGATGGGGATGTTGCAACAAGTCCTACAACAACAGCAAAATTTTCAACAACAACAACAACAATAACAACAGCAGATTTTTCAACTTCAACAACAACGCCTTGCAAAATTGGTTGATCAATTCAATCAGATAAAAGCCCAAGGATCAGAACAATTATCTTCTCAAGCTACTCTTAATTCTGAGGGGTATGATGGTGATCTAACCTTGGGAAATGAAGAGATTGTATCAAGTTTAACACTCCAGAGGCCGAATTTCCTGAAAAATTTTCAGCATCCTATTTTCCCATTCAAAACATCCCCGGAGTTGAGTTTATATCAGTTCAAGGTGACCCTAGTGCATGGCTAAGTCCTTCTTCAAGTGATCTTGCAAATTTGGTGGAAGAAGAAGAAGAAAACATCAAAAATAGGGCACCTACAGCATGCACTCCTCTTGAAGCACCACAGGACCCTTCTTATCTTTTATTTTGTGATGATAGTTTTATTGATGGTCCTAATTTTTCTGATATTGTTGTTGCAGATATTACAGAAGAAGCATGCATAGAAGATGATTCTATAGGTGTAGGGGATTACACTAAGCCCCAGGGACCACCACAATTGACTAGTACATTAGAAGATTTAGAAGATGAACCAGAAAGTGTAGGGACTTGCATGGTGGAAGCAAGAATCCAAGGATCACCTATTTTAGTTGAGTGTCCACCAGAACCTGAACCTGAAGAGGAGATTGCACATTACCAGGAGGAAGCTATGGATACATCCACTCTTGTAGAACCTCCAGGTATTCTTCAGCACGCTCAGGTAAGTATTCATCCTAATTTTTCTGAAAATTGCATAGAGGTACCTCAAACTGATTTCATTGGTGGTGATACACTTATTGATACATTTTTTGTAGAAAATAATTGTGAAAAATTCATAGGGGTACCTAGTGCTGAATTTGTTGAATATGGAACATGTTGTAATATATCAGATGTAAATGCTGAGTGTGGAAAATTTTTAGAAGTGCCTAGAATTGATGTTGATTGTTGTGATGAGTCTTTTGATATATCTTATGCTGAAAATAATTGTGAAAAACTAGTTGAGGCACCTAAAATTGATTCATTGGTTGTGACACATTTCTGGATGCATCCTGGGTAGGAAATAATTGTGAAAAATTTATTGAAGCACCAAGAATTGATTTCATTGGATATGATGCAGTTTTGGATACATTTCATGCAGAGACTGATATTATTTTATTTCCTTCTTACCCTGCACGCTTGAGAGAGGTATTACATTGTTTTGCAGGGTCAAGAAGACTTCTGGAGTGGGTGCTCCATCTGAACAGACTTCATCCTCCTGGAAAATCTTTCAAAAGGCATCAAGAAGGAGGAGTTGATTTTACTCTAATTCAAAGCACTCCACCTCTAACATGGGTCTTGTACCTAAATCGCCTGCGGCCACCGGAGAAATTTTTTGTAAAGTTCAAGTGTGGGGGAGTCCTAATTCTCTCAGCCACCCATACTCCTCCACTACTACGATGGAGGCTACTTCTGGAACGACTCCGTCCACCAGAAATAAAGGGGAGTTTGTTCCTTCTTGCATTTTCTTTCACTTTTCTGACTTCTAGAATTTTCCTTTAAATTGAGTCCTTGCTAATAAATGCATGAGTAGAGTAAAATGACTAGGAGTCATTGTAGATACCATTTTAGTTTTCTTGGAATTTTTTTTTCTTGCATGAGTGGAAATAAAAGTATCCCTTTAGGTTATCTTCATGTCATTTTAGAATCTCTTGGAAAATAAATTAAATTTGGTTGTTAAAACTTAAGGATTGAGCTAATGGATGAAATCTTGGATGCTTGAGTACTACTTGGTTTTAGATTCTTAATTGATGACTTGAGATGAATTATTTTTGCCTAGTGAGAATTAGTCTTATATTTGTGACACACATATGTTATTGTACTCTAGAACTTGCTTAGGTTCTTTCAAATTCATATTTCAATGATTGGATCATATCTATAGAGGCTAATCACTTTGTTTACCTTTCCATATCAATTTTAGCAAAAATCATGTTCATTCCATTTTTCTTTACTTATTTTCTACACTTACCCTCACTTTTCTATGTACTTGTTGTTTGAAATGTTTCTTAATGCTACTTTGCCCGAGACGGACAAAGATTTAAGTGTGGGGGAGTGACTAGTGTTTTGGAAAGATTTGGTATCAAAGAGGCATTTCAAGAAAAAAAAATTTTGCAATTACATTTTGAGTGAGTTGATGTCAAGAATGAGAAAGAGAGATGGAAGCAATTGGAGATCGAGCTTCCTTATCATATTTTGAAGGTTTAAGTGGCAAGCAAAGAAAAAAAAATCTGCACCATTTCAAAGAAAAAAATCAGTGCCAAAAAGGAAGGAAGAGGCCAAGTAGAGTATCAAGAAATGGAATTTCAAGAAGAGCATATTAATTCAATAGCACTAGTTTACAATGGAGGTCTCCTGCCACTTATCGAATGTGAAAAAGAGAAGGGATACAAAAGAAAAAGAAGCTGAGAAGCTGAGCAAAAGTGGAACAAAAGCTGAAAATTTGAAGTTAAGAAAAATCTGTGCCATTTCGAGAAGAAAGAAGATTCTACACCAAAGTGAAAAGAAAATTCCAAGTGAAGCATGTCCTGTTCTGGAGTACTCTGAGTTGCAGCTGTACCTTGTTCGGAACTGACCAAAACAAGAAAATTTGGATGCTAGAAGCTGCTGATCAGAATAGAAAGGGAAGGCAGTTGGCTGAAATTCGACTTGTGAGCAGAATTTTTTTAAGTGAAACAGTTTAAATGCTCAACTACTTTTATATGCTAACTGATGTGCAGAAATCAGAGACTTGAAATGGATTCAGTGGAGCTGCATTCGCAGCTGAACAGAAAAAGAAAATAGAATGGAAGAAGAAGAGTGCCAATTTGAAGGTGGAGTGTATCAAAAAGGAAATTGTAAGAGATGGTTAGTGAAGATTACATTTGGAGCATCTAACTTCCTAATTGTCATTTAATGTTTCAAGTTCCTAGGATGTAAATCCAAAATCGAAGAGCTCCAATTGCACATTAGAAGAATTCAGATTGAGAGCAGAAAAAGAAAAGACAAAGAAAAAGCAGTTCGAAAAAAAAGAGAGAAAAAGAGAAGGAAGAAGTAAAATGGCAGTGTCAAAAAAAAAAAGTAAAATGGCACAATTGGAATTTTGGCATTGAAAATTTTCTCATCCAAGTCCAAGCTTTATTCCATTTCATTTCTGACTTTACAAGAAAGAATGAAAGAAGAAAAAGAAGAATGAGAAAAGAGAAGCAAGCAAAGTTGGCACGCAAAAGCAAATTGACACATTTGAACAAATGGGTTTTCTTCATCCAAATCTAAGGCATTGTTCAAGATTTACTCCACCCCACTTTTGATATCACTAGAGGACTGTAAAGAGGGGCAAAGCACATTGGGAACATTTTTGAGCAACCAAGTCTCCCACTTAGTCAATTTTTCCATTTTCTTGACTTTTACTCCATTTCTTATCATTTTCCATGTTTTCACCTGTTTTTGTAGATGTTGATCCTAATCATGAATAATGGTGGAGATTAGATAACAAGCAAGCCTATGGTAGTGCAAGAAGCATGTGTGTTTGAGTGAGCTCCACATCAATCATCAACTTAGAACTTAAGGAGAGAGCCACCAAAATTTTCCTTGAAAGGCTAGTGAGTTAAATTCATCTCAATGAATCATGATGGATTAAAAGGCTAAGTTGTTGATTTAAGGACAAGATACTACTCCATAAAGCTTAGATTTTTGAGAATTGACAACCTTAGGTAATTTCTTTTCATTTGCTTCTAATTATGCTTAAGAAACTCTAAGGGATACATACTTGGTAGTTTCGCGAGACGCTCAAGTTTAAGTGTGGGGGAGTTGATAAGTACCATTTTATTGATTATTTTAGTTGCTAAAATCCATGTTTGACCCATGTTTGACCCATGTTTTACTTGCTTAATTGTGGAATTACCCTAGGTTTTAGAACTTACTTCTATTTTGGACTTAATTGTAAATTTACACATATTTGGATTATTTGTCCACTAAATTTTTGATCTATTTTTGTAGGCATGAAAGGTTCATGGACCTAGGGCATACTGGGTCAAACTTGAGTTGGAAGTGGACCCGGATCGAGTTATCAAGTTTCAGATTAATCCGGGTCGTCCGATTCAAAAGCGGCTAGATCTGAGCCATCCGGGAACATCTGAAGCCATCCAAGCTAGGGTTAGGGCTGATCAAGCACTCTGATCAAGATCTGAAGGTTTCATCCAAATCATAGCTCATTCAACCGTTGGATCAAGCTCGGAGGGCTCTAGAGCGTCCATTCAAAGATCAGGATGATCTGAGCCATCCGATGCAAATCTGAAGGATCCGAGCTACCATGAGGCAGATCTTGACCCCTGATCATCATCATCAAAGTTTGGATTAAATCAGAGCAAGATTAGCCATTGGATTTTCTCAAATCAATCTGGGCCGTCCATTGTTAAGTATTTAATCAAAAATTCCCTCAGTTCTTCCCTGTTGCGTCTTTGCCGTTTCTTCGTGTTCATCAGCCGTTCTTCATCGCTTCTTCAAGTTCTTCATCCAAGAAGGTGTGACCACCTCAACTTCAATCATAGATCAAGATTTGAGTCTTTGGGGATAGTTTCTTTGGAGAATTCAGCTCAATTTACGCCGGAACAGGGACTGTTTGAGGGTTTCGGAAGTTCTTCAGTCCGATCACTCGTTTCTCATCCACGATCCATTTCGAGCGTCTGAGCCACTTGTAGGGGTTCTCAGGTGAGCTCAGATGATTCTCAAATCATCATCGCAGTTCCATCAGTTGAGATAGAGTGGATCGGATTGGAAATTCCAGTTAAGCGCAGATTTGAGCAGAGACGGCTTCAAAGACGATTTCCCACTGATTTGCGGAGCCGAAGGGGTTCTTGGCTTGCCCTTGCGTGACGAACAAGGAATTCTTGAGCTCGGGAAGGGTTGAGGATTAGTTTTTGTAGCTAATTTCCTTAGTTTCAGTTGTAACTTCATTTCGAATTCTGTCAATTGCTGAAATTCGTATCAGCTGTTTGATTGGTTCTTTAAGTTGTTTCTGCTTAAGTTAGATTTAATTTCTGCAAGTTAAGTAGATCTAGTGCTTGTTGAATGAACAATTGAATCAATTTCAGTTATTTCCTATTTAGTTTGCTTGCGTTTCAATTCTTGTTCAGTTTTCCCTGTTGTGTGCCAGTTTCCAGTTTATCTCCTGTTTGCTTGCGTGCCATTCTTAGTTAGCACTACTGAATTTCTAATTAGTGAGCTTAGTTTTGTCTGAATTGAATCTGAACATTAGAAATTAATACTTAGATTCAGCTTGTTGTGTTTCCATTACCAATTCCGCAAGTTTCAGTTCATTCTCTGCTTTTCTGCATTCGAGTTCTGCACAATTAGATTACTTCTGCAGTTTGTGTCAAGTTGACATGAGCTATTCTGAATTTTAGCTGAACATTAGATTGGAGCATGTGGTCTCAAGAGCTTGGTTGAATCTGAATTCAAATTACTGCATCTTGGCATTTGTTTCTGAATTATTGCTGCGTTCTACATTCATTCTTGCATTTCTGAACTCAGTCTTTCATTTAAATGTTGCTGAATTGGTTAGCTCGCGTCTGAAATCTTCAGTTTATCACTTTTGCAGCTAGTTTCGAATGGTGGTTCTCAGTTGCTTAGTTAGATTTCGCATCCAATTAGTTATTCCATTTCAATTCAGCTCATAGTGCTGAATTTCTGCACTCATTCCCTGTATTTTGACATCCAATTCATTTCTGCAATAGGGCAGAATTGTTGAGCAGCTTGTGTCTTGCATTTCTTCATCTATTCCTGCAAAGTTCTTCATTGATAGTTTGCTTTTCAAACTGCATTCGGTCAGTTGCATTTCTGGATTGATAGAATTAGTTTTTGGCACAAAAATTCAGCTTTGGCACAAGGTTTTCAGCTTGCGTGCCAAGCTATTTTGGGCACTGATTTGAATCAGTTGTTTGTTTGCCTCTTGGTGTATGACAGCGTTTGAAGTTAATTGGTATCGTATCTAGCGTCTCTAAAATTTCCCTGCATTGGTTAGCTTTCAAAACTTGTAGATAGTTTGAGTTGAGTTTGTTTTAATTTTAATTGCTAAATTTTGCATGCTAGCATTAGTTCAAGTTTGTTTGCTTGATGAAAACTACCTTTCACTGCTTTTATTCCTTTACTTAGCATCGGTGTTGCATATTAATTTAGATTGGCTTTTCCAATTTTAGTTAGTCCCCTTGGTTGAGTTAGTTTATCTTTGCTTGAGTTATAATTTGCTATCGCTTGTTTGGTTCATTAGTTTAGTTCTCTTCATTTTTCTTTGTGTTTTTATTCCGAATTGCAACCCCAAACCCAAATTTATTTGAAATCCAAAAACACAAACGACACATAAACCCAAGTTAAAATCAAACAACATCAACTAGCCCTAAGAAAAATACGACCTGTGGCCCCTTTACTACGTTTTCATATTTGATTGCAAAAAGGGTTTCCAGCTTTCATATTTATATTTGAGACTCACATTCGTGACAGTCTATTTTGGGTCCGTCAGTTCACCCCAGGATGTTCATCCCTATCAATATATATGAGAGAAGCACTATTCTACGGACCGTTTGTCGCGCACCTGTGCGCGCCAACGATCCAGGCGCCTGAATCATTTTTTATGTTTTATATTTTTAATAAATAATTTTTTAATCTTATAATATATCCCGTGAATATCTAAATTTTTTATTTTGAATATTATAACTTAAGAGGGAAGACTAAATCCTAAAGAGAAAATCTTATTAGTTTAAACTCACTATAACTCAACTCTTAAATTCTATAATTTTAAACGCTAAATGCATATAATATATCCCATAAATATCTAATTTTTTTTTATCTTGAACACTATATAACCCAAGAGAAAATACTTAAATCTTAAAGGAAAAAATTCACTTTCGTTATTCCCGCATAAGTATATATGAATGTTAAATATAACTAACTTAAGATGTTATATTTAATATCTTTTTATCAAAGTAAAAGGAGTAATATTTTATCATTTCTAATCAAAGTAAATAATAGAAAATCGAAGTGAAATTTTGGATCTGAAATTGAAAATTTAACAATGGGTGGATGAAAAATTGAAAAGCTTTGAAGAAAAAGTGAAAAAGGAAAAATTTTAGAAAACAAATTCAAGGGATGAAACTGAACATTGAACACGGAATGGATATATTTGTAAAAGGACCGTTCATGAACAAGTTTGATAATTATTTCAATAAAAACTAGTTAATATTTATTTAATAGTAAAAAATATACATACAATAAATAGATTTAAACACTAATAAATTTAAGAGTAATGATAGAGAGAGTAAATTTGGGAGAGTGAATGACGTGGTAGTTATTGTATACACGTTCGATCACCGATCGGACACCACCGATGACCTCTGATCACCGTTCCGAATCAAACTATGTCCTAAGAAGATCGGTGAACTCATCGGGAATCATCGCAATTATGATCTCGTCGCATTCACCGTCAATCCGGTGAGATCTCAATTACCGGCGATCCTGCCGGGTTCACTATCCCCCAAGACATAGTTTGATTCGGGACGGTGATCAGAGGCCATCGGTGGTGTCCGATCGACGATCGGACGTGTACACATTAGTTGGACGTCATTCACTCTCTCAAATTCACTCTCCCAATCATTATTCTAAATTTAATTTGTTGACGTTCGTTAATTCATAAGTAATTTATAAATAACCTTATTGTGTAAAATTTAATTTTAAATATTTTCTATTTTTATTTAGATACATAAAAAATTACAATAATTTATAAATTTTTATAATATTAAATTATTTGTTAAATAAAAAAATATGCATATGATTCATATCTATCTATCTATTAATATCTATAAAATACAGTTTTATATACAAACGTGGCATTCACACGAAGCTTAGGGTTCCCACCTAAATCGAATATAAATTTTCTAAATAAAAAATTTATAAAATTCAAAAAAGATAATTTTAAATTTTAATTTGAAATTGTATTTTAAAATTTATAAAATTAAAATTTTAAATAAATTATAATGATTACAGTAAAGTACATAAAAAATAAGTTTAATTTAATTTTAATGAAATATAGAACTTTAACTTCCCTAAAGTTGATGTAAGAAAAATGATAGTCCCACATCTGAAGTTACCCAGGCGAATTACACATAGAGCTATTATAAAAATGGACAAAGAACGGTAAAGCAACTCATATTTTTTTCGGCCTTTTGGCTAAGATCAAGTGTTGTATATGTTCTTATCAGTTTAATATCTGATATGTGAGTCATTGGTCTATTTTGATATTAAATTAATTTTTATATGGGGGATGACTGATAAGCACCATTTTATTGATTATTTTAATTGCTAAAATCCATGTTTAACCCATGTTTTATTTGCTTAACTATGATTTTACCCTAGGTTTTAGGATTTCCTATTAATTTGGACTTAATTGCAAATTTACACATTTTTGGATTATTTGGCCACTAATTTTCTGATATATATATTTTTTGTAGGCATGAAAGGATCCTGGACCTAGGGCATACTGGGTCAAATTTGAGTCAGAAGTGGAACCGGATCGAATTATCACGTTTTGGATTAATCCGGGCCGTCCGATTCAAGAGCGGCTAGATCTGAGCCATCCGGGATGATCCGAAGCAATCCGAGCTAGGGCAAGGGTTGATCAAGCACCCTGATCAAGATCTGAAGATTTCATCCCAATCAGAGCTAAATCAACCGTTGGATCAAGCTTGGAGAGCTCTAGATCATCCATTCAAAGATTAGCTTGATCTGGACCATCCGTTGCAGCTCTGGAGGATCCGAGCTACCACAAGGCAGATCCTGACCCCAGATCATCATCATCAAAGTTTGGCTCAAATCAGACCAAGATCATCCGTTGGATTGAAGTGGATCAATCTGGACCGTTCAAAGCTAAATACTTAAGGAAATCTTCTGCGCAGAAAACCTTTGTCGCGTCTACGCCTTCTTCTCCAGTTCTTCGTGTTCATCCAATTTTCTTCAAGTTTTCTTCAATCTAAGGCGCGACCACCTCGATTCTTACTGAGATTCATCATCTGAATCCTTGGGAGGCAATCTCGATCCGAAATTCAACTCAAACTTCATCCGGACAGAGCTTGTTGAGGGTTTCGCAATCTCTGTGGTCCGGGAGCTTGAATCTCAGCTACACGCAAATTCAGATCACCTGAGCCACTTGTAGGGGTTCTCAAGTGAGCTCAGGTCGTCTCCAAATCTTCATCGCAGCTCGGCAAGTTGAGATTAAGGTGCTCGGATTGGAATTTCCCAGTTGAAGCAGTTTGAGCAAATTTCATGGATTGAAGTTGTTTTTCCATCGATTTGCTGAGCCTAGGGGTTCGAAGCCAGCTCCTGATTGACAACCAAGAAGATTCTGAGCTCAAGAAGGGTCGAGGAGTAGTTTAGATCATAAATTTTCATTGTTTAGTTGTAGTTTTTTTTTTAATTCTGCCACATCTGCTCTGTTTTGAATTTCCTTGTCAGTTACTGTTATTCACGAATTCAAGTTCTTAGCTGTAATTAGCTTCAATTCTGCAAGTAGAGTAATATAGAAACTTGTTTAGTGAATTATTAGATCAAATTTCAGTTAGTTTGCAATTTATTTCTTGCGTGCCAAGTATCAGCTAGCGTGCCAAGTAATTACTGAAAATTTCAATTTGTTCTTGCTTTCTAACTTTGTGTTTCTGCATTGTAGACTTCATCACTTCGAAAATACTTTGTTTGGTGACTCTGTGTTCTAGATCTCCTACTTATTGCATCTATTTCGCATTTGTGTTGTGGAGGAATTTCTGCACGTGTTTATTTTGCAATTTCAGTTTCGAATCTGAATTTTCCTTTCTTTGTTGCAGTTTGCATTTGATTTGCTAGCCCAATTCAAAAACTTAGTGAATTCAGCAACTTCTACTTCCTCTCTGAACATTAGTGTTATAGGTTTTATTTAGTTGGAACTGCTAGTGTCCTTAATCAATTCATTTCTGGAAATTTCCATTCAATTGTTGAAGGTCTGACTTGTTTTTTTTTGTTGCATTCGAATTTGTTCTTCACATTAGTGTAGTTTCTGAAATCTGTCTATTTTTCCTTGGTTTGCTCTGCATTCATTGCTTGCTTGGCATTAAATTAGTTGCCTTACATTTACTTACTCTACATAAGTTGCAGTGTTGCGTGATTCACCAAAAGCCAACTTAAAATTTCAGTTTGTCATTTCCAAAACCTTGTATCAGATTTCTCCTTGTGTGCCAACCTGCCATATCTGAATTAAGAATAAGTTTCTTTTCTTGATAGTAGTGTTCCGAATTTAGTTTTAATCTAGTTTCAAGTTTCTGCATATAAGTTCTTAAATTCCTTGCAGTTTGGTGTTAAGTGTCCTTTCGGCAGTTACTTGTAGTGATTTCCCTTGGATTGCTTAACATTGACTGAACTCTTTTAGTTTGCATTTGGCTTGCATTTAATATCAAATTGTTTTCCGATTGTGTTTCATTGAGTTTTCCTTCCAAATTTATAACCCAAAATCCAATAACACATCCGAACCCCCAAAAACAAAAACGACACATAAATACAAGCACGAATCGAACACGAAAACTAGTCCCCGAGAAAAAATACGACCTGTGGCCCCTATATTACATTTTCAGATATTTGATTGTAAAAAGGGTTTCCAGTTATTCATTCATATTTAAATTTGAGACCCACATTCGTGACACATAGATTGGGCCTATCAATGACCCATCACAGTAGCTTGCTATAAGAGTTTTCATGTGTCGCCTGTGTGTTGCACTATAGCACAGTCTATCAAAGCAAAGTAAACTTTAAATCGCATCCACATCCATCACCCTTATAAAACTTATAATCACCATTAATATCTTATATTATAAAAAATAATATTATATCTTATATTGACATGAATTCATGATGAAATAAAATTATTTTTTTTAATTTTTTATTTAATAATAAAAATTGACAAATATATATTATCACTAAATATATTATTTGAATTGGGTAAGATTCCATGCATCGCGGGTATTATACTAGTATTATATAAACTTTGTAGTTGAGATCAATAAAACGCTGGAGCTCAAGTCGATAAAAAGTTCACTTGACAAAATTTTTACTAAGTGATCCCAGGCCAGCTTACGTGTAGTCTGGCCCGGCAGCCTGGCACTCAACCAGGGAAAGGGGCTAGCAATCTGGACAATCCCGCTGGACAAGAGGCACGCGAGCTTAGGCCCCCTGGGTCTCTGTGTCATGGCCCATACAGGCCTATAATAGCTCTCTACTGGGCCAGATAAGCTGGGGTGGAAGGAGTTATCCCCTTTGTGCCCCCAGTCGGCACCCTAATAGGCCCTCAGCCGGCCTCCTTACCTTTGTGCCCCTAGTCGGCACCCTAATAGGCCCTCAGCCGGCCTCCTTACCTTTGTGCCCCCAGTCGGCACCCTCATAGGCCCTCAGCCGGCCTCCTTACCTTTGTGCCTCCAGTCGGCACCCTCATAGGCCCTCAACCGGCCTCCTTATCTTTGTGCCCCCAGTCGGCACCCTCATAGGCCCTCAGCCGGCCTCCTTACCTTTGTGCCCCCAGTCGGTACAACCACTCCCTGACATCGGGTTACCAGAAGCTGTACGGGGTCGGCGCGGGACCCTGGTCGTCCTGGCCGCTAACGGCGGATACCTCGCTGGGGTATTAATATGCCTGACACATCTTGTCCCCCGTACCTCGACCACATGCCCTGATGTCAGACCGAGCGGCGTCCAATGGCGCCAACGTTTAAGTTGATAGGGCATCTTTCCTTAATACAGCATGTGCCACTTTGCCCTGCCACCCTTGGACGCACATTACCCATTCCTCACTACGCGACAGCGGGTGGCAGGCGAGGCAAAACCTGTCAGCTTCCCCGGCTACATATACTTTTCACTCCGCATTTCCCAGGTACGCGCGATAGTGTAATTTCGCTACTATTATATTGCTTTCCACCGCCACCGTCGTGTACTGACTTGACCGTCGGAGTGCCTGGCCGGGGACTTTTCCCGGCGGGTTCTAACGGTCCTTGTCTTGTAGGTTAGGAGTGACCCAACTCGTCACGCCACTTCAGCGACTTCGCTCACCTCGGAGATTCATCCCGCTGTAAGGGTGTCCGACTCACTTGGCGACAGGATCAAATTTGGCGCTAGAAGGAGGGACACCAGCAGCCTGATCGGAAGTGGAGATGGATGAACCTTATGATATCAACATGGATATCTCTCGAGGAGAGTACGAGGTACTCATGGCTACGCGAGCTCAGCAGAGGGTCTCTCAAAGGCCCTCCCAGGCTACCAGCCAAAGGCCTCAGAGCCGATGGCGCATCGCACCTCGGGAGGGCAAGGCCGACCTGCCGTGCCCGAGGGTGGCCCCGCCCCTCCCCCGGCGATGGTCCCCCAGGAGCAAGCCGGCGATGCTCACTTGGCATCAGCCGCAGCATCAGCCTCTAACTCGGTGCACGGGAGACGGCCAGACAAAGGAAAAGCTCTGGCGGACCCGACATCGGTTATGTTGGTACGCAGCCCTTTCGCTCCTTGGATCTTGGAGGATCCCGTGCCTCACCACATGCGTTTTTTCACCATCCCTGAGTACGTGGGGACTACGGATCTGGAGGAGCACCTGATGAAGTTCGAGAGCGCTGCTATGCTCCAGCAGTACCCAGAAGTCGTTAAGTGCCGAGCTTTCCTAACCACACTCTCTGGTGCGGCCCAAAGATGGTTTGACCGGCTCCCGGACGGGTCGATCATGTGTTTTGAAAAGTTCAAAAAGGTGTTCCTGTAGCACTTCGTTAGCAGCCGAAGGCACCACAAATCGAGCCTCAACCTGTTCGCCCTGAGGCAAGGGCCTAAAGAAACACTTCGGGCTTACATACGGAGGTTTAATGAGTTGGCAATGGATGTGCCAACCGCCACGCAGGAGGTCATGGTAAGCGCATTCTCCCAGGGTCTGCAAGAGGGAGAGTTTTTCCGCGCACTGATCCGGAAGCCCAGGAAAGACTTTGACAGTCTTCTGGGTAAAGCCGACAAGTACATCAATGTCGAAGAAGCGCAAGCAGCTCGACGCAAAGAATCTGGGGCCTCGGCGCCTCCCCCTCCTGTTCAAGGGGTCAGACCCTCAGGAGGACCCATCCGCAGCCCGCGAGACCCCGCCGAGCCCCTGGGCATGGAGAGACGCCATGTGCAGCAGGTGGCACAGGGGTGTTTCCCTGCCCGATGGAGGTCGTACTGCAGTTTCCACCAAAGTCAAGGGCACGCCACGGAGGAGTGCCGACAAGCTGGCCGGGGTTGGGCTCAGGCACCCAGGGGCCGAGGAAGACAAACGCCTCCTAGACGGGGAGCAGGTCGAGGTGGCCTGAACGCCGAACCGATGCCCGAGGAACTGCGAGAAAACCCGTCGACCGCTCGGAACCTGTTCCCTCACGGGAACCGAGCGGTGGAAGAGGAGACAGAAGAAGAGCTGGCGAACCAGCAAAACGTCGTTCGAGGTGGCGTGCACGTCATCTCGGGCGGCCCAACCGGAGGAGATTCCCACCGGGCCCGGAAAGCCCAAGCACGCCGACTGGAGATACATCAAGTTGGCACTAGTCTAGCCCAAGCAGAAGGGCCACAAATCAGTTTCGGGCCCCAAGACCTTCAGGGGTTAGAAGTCCCCCACGATGACGCGCTGGTCATCACAGCCGTCATCGCTAATTATCAGGTCCACCGCACCATTGTGGACACAGGCAGCTCGGTCAACATCCTCTACAAGAGGGCATTTGACCAGCTCCAGATTGAGAAATCTCAGCTGGAACCAATGGCAACACCATTGTTTGGTTTCACCGGGAATGCGGTGCATCCCATCGGCCAGATGCGGCTGGCTGTCTCCTTGGGCGAGGAGCCATTGAAGAGGACTAGGTGGACCACCTTCTTGGTGGTCGACGCCCCTTCGTCCTACAACGCTATCCTAGGTCGGCCGGCACTCAACGAGTTTCAAGCTATCGTCTCCACCTTCTACCTGAAGGTCAAATTCCCGGTCGGGGACCTGGTGGGAGAGGTCAGAGGCGACCAGAAGATAGCCCGAAGGTGCTACGCGGACGATGTTTGCGTAGATAGTCGCAAAGCCCCCCGTCCTTTCCCCGAGTGCAACATGGTCCAAGCCTCTCCTTTGTCTGAGCTGCAGGAAGACAAGGAAGAAGTGCAGCTCCTCCCCGACCGGGAGGAGTCCCGAGTCAAGATTGCGGCAGGATTGCCAGAAGAACTGAAAGGGCCCCTGCGGGAGTGCTTAGCTCACAATCAAGACGTCTTCGCCTAGACCGTCAAGGAGTTGAGGGGTGTTCGACCGGAGGTTGCAGAGCACCACCTCCATGTTTACCCCCACGCTCGGCCCATGAAACAACGGAAGAGGGACTTCAGTACCGAGCAGAACAAGGTGATCAGGGCGGAGATCGAGGGGCTCACGGAGGCAGGGCACATCAGAGAGGTGCAATTTCCATCCTAGCTGGCTAACGTGGTGCTCGTGCCCAAGCCGGACAATAGATGGCGAATCTGTATCGACTTTCGGGATCTCAACAAGGCCTGCTCGAAAGATTGTTACCCCTTGCCCCGGATTGACCAGATAGTGGACTCGACGGCAGGCAGCGAGTTCATCTCCATATTGGACGCCTACCAGGGGTATCATCAAGTACCCCTGGCAGTGGAAGATCAAGAAAAGGTTAGCTTCATAACGGCAGATGGTACTTACTGCTACAACGTCATGCCATTCGGATTGAAGAACGCTGGAGCCACCTACCAGCGGATGATGAATAAAGTCTTTCGGTCCCAGATCGGGAGAAATGTGGAAGTGTATGTTGATGACATCCTCATCAAATCTGCTCGCGCTGAGGACTTGGTGGCGGACGTCGAGGAGACCTGCCAGACGCTACGAAGGTACGGGCTTAAGCTGAATCCAGCTAAGTGCCTTTTCGGTGCTCGGAGGGGAAAGTTTCTGGGCTATATTGTGACTGAGCGGGGCATAGAAGCCAACCCGGGAAAGGTCAAGGCCCTATTGGATATGCCTCCGCCCAGAAATCTGCAAGAAGCTCAGCGGCTTGCGGGGCGAATCACGGCCCTGTCTCGATTCATCTCCCAGTCGGCTGAGCGAGGGTTGCCTTTCTTCAAGACCCTCTGCAAGGCTACCAAGTTCCAATGGGATGCTGACTGTGATAAGGCATTCGAGGAACTGAAGAATTACCTCGCTGAACTGCCTTTGCTGGCCAAACTGGAGGTAGGAGAGACGTTATATGTATATTTGGCCGCATCCGCTGATTCGGTCAGCCTAGTTTTGATTAAGCAGGAAGCGGCCGAGCAGCAGCCAGTGTACTTCTTTGCTCATTTATTAAAGGGAGCCGAGTGCCGCTACACGGCACTCGAAAGGTTGATGTATGTGCTATTGCTTGGTGCCCGAAGGCTTCGACCTTATTTCTTGGCGCACCCTATCATAGTTTTGACAAACAACAATCTGGGCCGAGTAGCCTCAAACCCTGAAGTATCCGAACGGCTGATCAAGTGGACTACAGAGCTGAGTGAATATGACATCCAGTATCAGCCTCGACCGGCCATCAAGGCTCAAGCCTTGGCCGACTACCTAAGCGAGCTACATTCGGATGAGATCAAAGAGGCATGGCAAATATATGTGGATGGATCGTCCACTCGGTTGGGAAGTGGGATCGGCATTCTGATGGTTTCACCTAGCGGAGTGAAAATGCACTTGTCCGTGCGACTGGAGTACAAGGCCACCAATAATGAAGCTGAGTATGAAGCCCTCATAGCTGGATTGCAGGCCACTAAGCATGTTGTAACGCCCCAAAATTCCCATTTTAAGCCCTTAAAGTCCTTGAAATTAGTTAAAAATGTTTTAGAAATATTCTAGATATTTTTAGGAATTTTTAGAATATTTTTAGGGAATTTTTCGAGTCCGTTTAGTATTTTTATTAAAAGAAATAGAGTTTTCGGCAAAAAGTTCCCTGGATGAGTTTTGAACCCGAGACCTTCCGTGGGATCAACGACTTAAGTTGGTCGGGTTAACCAGGAGCCCCAGCAGGAGTGTACTGAAAGAAAATAGAGAAATATTAAGTTAAGTTATAAAGTTGGACTTAAATACCCTAAGTATAAATAGATCATTAAAGAGAGAAATTTTATTTTTCTCTCAACTAAACCCTCACCATCCGCCGACCCCTCTCCCCCTCTCTTGTGCGCATGCCAACCACACCAAGGCCTCCTCTTCTCTTCTAAGGGGGCGCCGACCAAGGGAGAACCAAAGGGTGCGGAGCGTTTCGTTCGTCTCGACGAGAGGAACGCGTAGGCGCGAATGGTTCATCGAGATCTCAAGTTTCTCCCGAGCCCTAGACGTCAATTTTGGTTGTAAGTCCAAGATATCAAAGTAAGTACTGCTCACCTGCAGTAAGAGGCGGTTTTTCCGCAAGTTTTTCCCGTTAGAAAGTTAAAAGTGCAATTTTCCTTGAGTTTATGATTTTGCATGTAACTCTAGTTTAATCCATGCTTGTATAAGTTTAATTAAGTACCCTATATGAGGTTAGGGTCTAAGAAAAGTTATGAGAAAAGAAAAGAGAAGATAAAGATAAGAAAAGAAAAGGCCAAGGCCTTAAGAAATCCCCAAAAGTCAAGACTTAGGGATTTGGGCACACAAGGTGCTCGTTAAAATGCCAAGGCATTCAAGATAAGAAAAAGTAAGTATTTTATTTTCTAAGGCCAGTACCCGGCGTCCAAGGGCGTCGTTAAAAAAATCCAGGTGTCCAATTCCAAGGTCTTGGCCCTGGTAGACCAAGGTCTGCTCTATTAGGATTGGTGGCTCGCTACCCCAACCTTTTAGGGAACGCGCATAAGATGGTACTTACGTCTTAAGTGGATCCAAGTGAGTTATTATTTTCAAGTATATGCTTTAGCAAAGTTTTCTAAAGTTTAAAGAAGTTTTCTAAAAGTTAAAGGAAGATTCAAAGTTAAAGAATTGATAAAGTTCAAGTTAAGCCAAGAACAAGTAAGTTGAGACTTATAAATGCTTGAGTATACATGGTTTAGTTTTCTTTCAAGCATAAAAGTATCTCATGTGATTTCACATTGTTTAAAAAGCATGTTTGCACATTTTCGGGATTTTGTGAGCTAGATAGTACTTACTAAGCTTTTTGCTTATTAGTTGCATTTCCTCTTGCTGCAGGTAAAGGTAAAGGCAAGCAATTCTGAAGGAAGGCGACAAGGCGGTGCTGAGTGACGTGTGTGTGGTGGCTGACCTTGGAGAGGTCCTTGGGACAAGATGAATGAAGGACTTAAAGTGCATTTATTATAAAGTCTTAGTTTAAGTTGGATCATATAGCATTTATTCAAGTATTTGCGTTTTAGATATTTTGCATGTCCTAAACCACAAGTAAAGATTCCATGTCATTTCATTTAGCATACATATCCTTATGATTGCATTGGATGAGTATAAGTGTGAGTAGTTTTGAATATTGATACTTGATGGAGCTATTTGATACATGTGCCAAGATATTGCGAGTTTCCCTTTGAATCAAGTTTTTATTGCTATAAATATGCCTAGAGAAGTTGCATTACATTCCAAAATGCTTTAGTAAGGTGTAGAATATGTGTTTTGGTATCATGAATGCATAGGAGTTAAGTTTGCTACAAAACTCTAGTTTAAAGTTCATAAAGATTTTCATAGCTCATTTACTTCCGCAAAAGTCCTAAATTCGAGTTTATGAAGTTGTTTTGATTGGCTAAAATGTTTAGGAAACTAGCATAGAGTATAGAAATAGTGTTGCGTCTTTGTATGGCTTAAAACTATATGTTTGGTGGAGTTTTGAAACAAGGCTTCGAATCTGAATTTCAAATTTTCAGGCGTGCCAGTCGACTGGTTCAGTACCAGTCGACTGCCCTATCGAACAGTAGCTTCTGTTCGATGCATCAGTCGACTGCCAAGAGGCCAGTCGACTGGTGCCGCGCCCAGAATCTTTCTGCGGCCGATACCAGTCGACTGGTTAGATGGCAGTCGACTGGTACCATTGCCGAGAAGTTCTACAGATGAAAGAAGTGTGCCATTGTATCATGCATGACTATTAGAGTTAGAATATCATCCCTAGAGGGATTTAAAAGAAAAAAAAAGAAGTTCCGCATTCCTAGTCGTGCATTAGAGTCAAGAAGTAGAAAAGTAGCGGTCCGTCTAAGGTAGAGAAGGCGGGGCGCTACACATGTGGGGGCGGCTGATGGACCCAAATAGACTGTCACGAAGGTGAGTCTCAAATTTAAATATGAATAAAATGCTGGAAACCCTTTTTGCAATCAAAATATGAAAACGTAGTAAAGGGGCCACAGGTCGTATTTTTCCTCGGGACTAGTTGACGTTGTGTGATTTGAGCTTGTATTTAGGTGTCATTTTTGGATTTTGGGTTTCAAATAAGACATGGGTTTGGATTGCGAATAGAGAGAAAAGTGCAATAAAAATAAAGGAACTAAACTAATGAACTAAACAAACAATAGCAAGAGATGGAAACCGAATTAACCAAAGGAGCTTAACTAAAATGGGAAAAACAAATCTAAATTCAAATGCTAAACAAATGCTAAGCTGAGAAATAGAGGCAGTGATAGCAATTTAGAAACAATAAACTTAACACCAATACTAGCATGCGAAATTCAGAAATTAAATAAGCAACAAACTTAAACTAGCTACAAGGTTTGGAAACAAGCAATTGCAAGGAGATTTCAGAAAATTGGCCGAATGCAACCTAACTAATTCCTAACACTAAGGCTAACTAAAACTTCTTTTAACTTGATACCAATTAATACCAGCACCTCTCTTGATACACGATGAAGAAGTTGATACAAACTTGATACCAAGGAAGAAGGTAAAAATCTATGTATCAAAAGTGGAAACTAAGTACCAAAGCTGTGGCTACACTTCAAAGAATAACTCTGAATGCAACTCAATATGGGAATCAAGGTAGCGTTAAAGAAAATTGCAGGTTCGAATGAAGAAAATCAACTCCAAACTGTTCAAGTCAGATAAACAAACTGAAACCTAAAATGAATGTGCAGAAATTCAGCAAATGAGCAAAATTGAAATGGAACATCTAATTGGATACAAAATCGAATTAAGCAACTAAAAACAGCTACTCGAAACTAGCTTAAGGAGTAGTGAACCTAGTATTTCAGAAATAAGCTACAATTTCAGACACAATCTGAAGCAAAGAAAAGAAAGACAATCGAATCTGAAAATTCAGACACACTGTGCAGAAATTCTTCCACAGAGCAAATGCAAGAACAGTTCGGTCAGAAGAATTTTGAGGCAATGATTCACCAAACCAAACTCTTTTGATTGTACTGAAATCTAGAATGCAGTAACAAAATTCTCGAAGGCAGAAATAATATGGATAATGCAGGAATGAACTTGGCACGCAAGCTGAAATTGGCACGCAAGAAATTGACAGAGAAATAAGCTGAAACAAAATTCAATTGATCACTAACAAACTTCCTAAACTACTTGACTTGAAGAATTGAAGCTAAATTACAGCTAAACAACTTAAGAACGTGAATTACAGTAACTGAAAAAGAAATTTATAACAGAACAGTTGCGGCAAAAACATTACAGCTAATTCAAAAACAGAAAATTCAATAAGAAACTACTCCTCAACCCTTCTTTAGCTCAAGAGCTCCTTGTTCGTCACACAAGGGAGAACCTCGGACCCGTAAGCTCAGCAAATCAGTGGAAGAACCGTCTCTGCTAAGTATAAAGTTACTACGCTAAGTTCCCATGTTATAGTGCTAGAAATGGTAGTAAGTGCATGTAGGAGTAAGTAAATGTTTCCGCTGCATTATGATGTCTACATGCCCTAAGCATGTTAACGTAACGCCGCTTTATGAAAAGAAGAAAAAAAAAAGCGGGCGTTACAGGTTGGTATCAGAGCAGTTACCATCTCACTACACACACAGCAAACCCTCTTCCTGCAGCTTCCAAGTAAGTACCTCTTTACATATCTTATAATAGGAAGATATTTTATTATTTTAAGGTATGCCAGTATGAACGATATTTATGATGAAAAGTATGTTACGATATGTAACGACGAATGATGTTGGGACCGGGTGCATGTCGACAAGGATACGAGTTCGTAAAATTTAAAATTTTTACGTGCAGCGGAAGAGTTTGCATAAAATAATTTCCTAAATTATTTTAACTTCGTATCTAGCATGCAACCTTATAGTGTATCGACATAATCATAAAATAAAAGTTTGCGAAAAGTAAACTAATTTACCAAGTACCTCGCGTAACTCGAAGTAAGGGACGAGATCCAACCGTAGCGTCCCTTGGAAGCTTCGCCTCTATTCGCGTCCACGCCGAGTTCTCTTCGGGATGACTTCGCAAAGTCACGAGTTTTGTGCCGACGAGAACTACTAGATTCTCTATAGGCACAACTTGAAAGATCAAGAGAGGAGTTAGAAACTAACCAACAAGAAGCAACGGAATCGAATTCCGAGAGGAGAGGAGTCGCTATCCGCTTCTTCTTCTTCTTGTTCGGGTTCTTCTTCTTCTAGTGGCTCACGGCAACACCTCCTTGGTGTTGTGATTGGGCGCCGGCCCTAGAGGAACTAGGGTGTGCCAGCCCTAGAGAGCTAGGGTGCGCCGGCCCTAAGGGAAGAAGAAGAGAAGGAGGAGAGAAGAGAAGAGAGAGAGGGAGAGCTCCAATAATAATCACTTGATTGGAATTAAGGGCTAGCCTTTGGTTCCTTTATATAGTAGCAACTCCTTTGCTAAGTCTCCCTCTAAACCGAATTAACGGAATTAACGAAATTAGTTATAAGAAATTTATCTTATAAATTTTCTTATTGCTTATTCCGTTTAAGCCTAGTCTTATTATAACCATTTATAATAAAATAAATTAGTTATCATAAGAAATTTATCCTATAAATTTTCTTATGAATTTTATTATAACTAACTTTATAATAAAACTAATTATTTATCATAAGAAATTTATCCTATAAATTCTTATAAATTAATTCCGTTTAAACCAAGTCTTTATTATAAACTAATTTATAATAAAAACTAATTCTTCTTCTCTTTAAATTATGGAATAAATTTTATAAGAAATTTATAAACTTTCTTATTATGGATAAATCAATTCATAATTGATTTTATAAAATTAAAATGAACCAACTCATGGATTATTTTAATCTTCCATAAAAGAATAAATTTCTATAAATTTTATTTATATAAATTTCTTTATACAAATTTATTTATCCATAATTAAAATAAATCGCGCTAGATTTATTTTATTAATTAAACCAATTATTTTGGTTTTCTCCTTTTATTTGGCCGGCCACCAAAGAGGGGTTAACACCCTCTTTGGTCGGCCAAACCCAACCCGGACCGTCGCGAATTAAACTCATTTAATTCGCCCAAAAAGCCTTCAAAAGACTTAGCCATTTTTAGATTCCATTGCGCCTCTGACTAACTCAGATTCGACTTATTTCTCTTGATCAGAAAATCCAATTTTCAACTCATTTTAAATCCCTCGGATTACTCGTAGTGCGTGTGACTAAATAGGCTTTCGATTTATGTTGGCCATCTATAATTAACTAATTATAGAACGATCATGAGTGGCACCTAGTAGTACATCATGATCCCCAATTAATCGAAAGATCAACGGTTTGACCTCAGAAGAAATTATTCTGAAACCCTTCAGCAGCTCTAATGAATCGTGCCCCATTCCCTTCACCACCTTATACCCACTTGGTTCAGGACACGGTCAATGGTGTCAGTCCCCACTAGGCTGACTACGTCACGCCTAGCCCAAGTAATGTCTTACTCGTCCTTTGGATTTCTAATTACTCTCATGTATTTTAGAGACTCTCACTCTAAACATGATATGCTCTGGCCAGAGGCTTTGAGTAACAATCCGACGATAGGCCTGGGTATACATCTCCTCGCAAGGAGTGGTGAATCCTTTATAGGCTGTTCAAACATCTTCGGGCACTTCGGCTTATACCCGATCATCCTGGGTCCACACCTCCTTGGAGATGCTTGCTTAAGATGTCAAAGTATAAGTCTCTATGACCAAGATGACTTGAACACCACAAGTCAAAGGAACATCGCACTTAAGCCGCAGTAAGATCTTCATTGACATATCTACATGTAGATTCCCATATGAAGTCTTACAGCTAGTCACTCCAATGAACTAGTTCCCTTAACTAGCATTCATGTTTATCTCTGGACATCCCAATGTCACCAGCCAGTGAGAATCAGCTGAATAGAGAATAACCCATGCTAGTCTCAACAGAACTGATAATGTCCGTATTTATCAATTCATCGACTAGGGATATTTCCAACACTTCACATTTGCACATTTAGAGATAATCACTAGTTGTGATCCCATCACAAATTCTCTTATGCTGTGAACTGTATGGCGGACATTCAGTAGATGAGTTTAAGATCCCAATCAAATACACAAACATGTATACTCAAATAATGAATTATCATTTATTGAAATAAATATTTACAATCATAAGGCGATTGCCTTAGGACACTTCTCTCATATCACTAACAAATGATACTTTATCTTATTTTAGGAATTAAATATTTAGAATGATATAGGTGTAGAAAAAAATCTATAATAAAGCCACATGTAGAAAATTATCTGATAGCCTACCCACAAGAGATTATAACACTCTCACCTATGTAAACGTATAGCATTAGTTCCATGATATTAATACTGATATAATTAATGGTATAGGTCATATGGTATAACTTAGGTAGGGGCGCATAGGGTAGGGTTCTAATTATGGTAACACTTATTATAGGTTATGGGTCACTGATATCTTAGATATAATATATAAGACTACCTTAAGTTATTTTATGGTAATATAATAAGTAGGATCTCACCCATTCTATAATAATCATACAACTAATATAATTCATAACCCGGGCTGAGAACTAATGTTTCAGAAGCATACTATTATTAGGTTTACCCATAATTAAAATAAGTATATAATTAGGATATATGCATATAATTATATCATGGAGTTAATAATGACATTAGCCAATTATATGTCAAGGAGATAATCAGAACTTCGATATATACAGCGATGCTTCCAAGCTAGGACTTGGAGCTGTACTTAGGCAGAGTGGTAAGGTCATTGCTTACGCCTCTAGGCAACTTAAGGAAAATGAGCAGAACTACCCCACTCACGCTCTGGAATTGGCTGCGGTGGTTTCGCTCTTAAGATATGGAGGCATTATCTATATGGAGCACAGTGTAAGATTTATACAGACCACCAGAGTCTGCGGTACTTCTTCACTCAGAAAGACCTGAATATGAGACAACGCCGATGGCTTGAGTTGGTGAAGAACTATGACTGCGAGATCTTCTACCATCCAGGGAAGGCAAACAAAGTGGCCGATGCACTTAGCCGAAAGTCAAGTGCCACCTTGGTGTCCATATCTAAGTTACCCCGACCACTCGAAAGAGAAATTTATGAATTTTAGGGTCGAAGTCATCTCCGATCGACTTTCCACCTAAACCCTAAACAAAAGGGTGATTTGAGTCTTCAGGAAATAAAACAAGAGATCCTAGAAGGAAAAGGCGATGGTTTCCATATCGCCAAAGGGGGAGTACTCTACCTTAGGGATCGTCTATGTATTCCTAATGATCCGGAGCTTCGAAAGGAAATACTGGCAGAAGCTCACGGAACCCCTTACTTGATGCATCCAGGATCCACCAAGATGTATCAGGATCTGAAGGAGAAGTTTTGGTGGTCCGGAATGAAGAGGGATGTGGCTCAGTATGTTAGTACTTGCATGACTTGCCAGCAAGTAAAAGCAGAACACCAGCGACCCGGAGGAGATGTAGGTCGCCGGTCTGTTGGTATGAGGGTGGTGAAAAGAAGGAAATGGGGCTCACAATAGATGTCATTGACAGCACCACCCGAGCTATACAGAATATTCGACAACGGATAGAAACTACTCAGAGCCGACAAAAGAGTTATGCCGATGTTCGGCGTAGACCACTGGAGTTTAATGTTGGAGATTGGGTGTTTCTGAAAGTGGCTCCTATGAAAGGGGTGACAAGATTCGGGAGGAAAGAAAAACTAAGTCCGCGTTATGTGGGGTCGTACCTGATTCTAAAAAGAGTTGGTAAGGTGGCATACGAGCTGGAGCTACCTTCAGAGATGTCAGCTATCCATAACGTATTCCATGTGTCCCTGCTTAAAAAGTGTATCCCAAATATAGACCGAGTGATCGAGCCGCAGACAGTGCAAGTACAAGAGGACCTAAGTTATGAGAGCAGACCCATTCAGATTTTGGATAGGGAGGTCAAGAAGCTGAGGAGTAAGGAGGTACCCTTAGTCAAGGTCTTATGACAAAGCCAGCGGTTCGAGGAAGCTACCTGGGAACGCGAGGACGAGATGAGGCGCAAGTACCCAGAGCTGTTCTAAGTTCGAGGACGAACTTTCATGAGGTATGGGGAATTATAATGATCCGAAAAATTCTCTTAATATTTACTTAAAATATTAAGCATGTCTAGATAATTTTCTGAGGAACCTAGAAATATTAAGGCGAACCTTGGCCTAGAAAATCCATGTTTTCTCATTTAAATTGGGAAAAAGGGCACTAATGGGCCTTATATGGGCTTTCTAGTACCATAATTTTTGGTGGATTTTAGGTGAAAATTAGTATAAATATAAAGGGATTTTAATAAGAAATATTAACATAATTATGGGGGAATTTTTAAAGGATTTTCAGAATTTTAGGGAAATAAAAAGAAAAATAAAATAAAAATAAGGTGCATGGACCAAGGATTGAACCTTGGACCTCTTGTACAACCATGTATGCACTAACCAACTCACCTAGCAAGGTAATGATATGAGGGAATGAAGTGGATATTAGTTAAAGCATAGAAGAAGATGAAGGGTCATGGAGAGACTCTTCATTTACCTTCTTAATGGGCTATAAAAGGGGGGGTTTTGGGAGTTACCTCTTCTTCCCATTACTTGAATTTTCGAAACTCCTCCTTCCCTCATCCTAGTCAAACACCCAAGGAAGGGTTTCCCCTTGGAAAAGCTCCACAAGAGGTCTTATCCCCAAGATCTAAGGGTTTTCCAAGGATACAAGGACAAGGAGGCAAGGATCCAAGGATTTTTGCAATCTTCTTCTTCTCTTAAGGTCTAAAAATCAAGAAACCCAAGGTAAGACTCCCTCACCTGTGTTATAATAGTTCCCTATGATTTCCATGATTTTTAGCATGATATATTGGTTAGTTTTCGAATTTGATGTTGAAAGGAAAGAAAACCAAGACCCTCATGCTTAAGGGTTTCGGCCACCATGTTTTACAGGTCTATAATTATGCTAAAAATCATGATAATGTTATTTAATGTTCCCTTATGATGTGTAGAGGTTAAGTACAATTTTTGGGAATTTTTGGAGCACCCTAGAACACCCTAGGGTTTCAGCCAACATGAAAGAAACCAAAACTAAGAACCTTAAGTTTAAGGGTTTCGGCCACCATGATTTACAGGTCTATAATTATGCTAAAAATCATGATAATGTTATTTAATGTTCCCTTATGATGTGTAGAGGTTAAGTATAATTTTTGGGAATTTTTGGAGTACCCTAGGACACCCTAGGGTTTCGGCCAACATGAAAGAAACAAAACTAAGAACCTTAAGTTTAAGGGTTTCAGCCACCATGATTTACAGGTCTATAATTATGCAAAAAATCTTGATAATGTTATTTAATGTTCCCTTATGATGTGTAGAGGTTAAGTATAATTTTTGGGAATTTTTGAAGTACCCTAGGACACCCTAGGGTTTCGGCCAACATGAAAGAAACAAAACTAAGAACCCTAAGTTTAAGGGTTTCGGCCACCATGATTTAAAGGTCTATAATTAAGCCAAAAATCTTGATAATGTTAATTTATGTTCCGTTATGATGTGTGGAGGTTAAGTATAATTTTTGGGAATTTTTGGATTACCCTAGAAACCCCATATGTTTTGGCCAACCTCAAGGACCCAAGGGTTAGGGTTGAGCCTTTAACTTCAAGTATATGTTTATGTGTTGCCATGATATAAGGGTGATGTAGGGAACCATGTTAAGTTATATGCCCATGCTATGCTAAGAACCATGCTAAATGATTATGTATGTTCATGATATGAATGATGCCATGATAAGTATGATAAGTTTATGTTCAGGATATGAATGATGCCATGATAAGAATGATAGGGTTATGATCACGATAAAAATGATGCTATGATATGTTAGGTTTATGATATGAATGATATGCCATGTTTTATGAATAATATGCATGTATGCCATGTCTTATGAATGAAGTTAAAGTACATGCCTTTAAGGCACAGCTATGATGTTAAGTATGATGAATGACAAGTATGATGAATGAATGATGATGAACGACAAGTATGATGAATGAAAGATGATGCTTATGTCTTTAAGGCATAAATATGCTAAACGGCACGGTCGATGGTTGACGGTACGACGGTCGAGAGGACCGGTAAATGGGCCGGTAGACGAGTCGAGCCGTAACAAGTTATGCTATGTTAAGTATGCTATGAATGAATGATGAATGATGAAGCATGAAAAGTATTTTACTTTATGTATGGGCTTGTTCCAAGGGATGGGCACCTTAAGAACGCCCCAGTTTTGGACTACCGAAGCTGTCCACGGTTCTGGCCCTACCGGAGCTGGGTAACAGGGATGGGCACCTTAAGAACGCCTCGGTTCGGGGACTACCGACTATGCTGTCCTTACCCTAGTAGGTCGAGGCTAGCTACCTCGTATTTACTTAGGGATGCGCGCTTATGATGTATGTATGTGGTACAAGCCAGGGCCCAATGATATGATGAATATGTTTAAGCATTGAAAGTATGTTTTAAAAGGTTAAGCATCCTTATATATATGCAATTGTCTCATGCATTCATCCATGTTATGCATTATAATTATGATAAGAATATTATGCAAAGTAAGTTTATGCAAAGCAAGTTTATGCAAGATATGTTTATGCAAATGATTTTGTTTATGCTCATGTTACTATATGATGCCATGATTTGATTGTGTTTATGCTAATTTAGAATGCCATGATTTATCTATGTTCATGTTAGTTTAGGATGCCATGATTTATTTATGTTCATGCTAGTTTAAAATGCCATGATTTTATTTATGTGCATGATAGTTTAGGGTGTCATGATTTAATTATGTTTATGCCAAGTTAGAATGCCATGATTTGATTTATGTTCATGCTAGGTTAGGATGCCATGATTTAATTATGTTTATGCTAAGATAGTATGCCATGATTGGATTTATGTTCATGCTAGTTTAGAATGACATGATTTAATTATGTTTATGCTAAGTTAGAATGCCATGATTTTTTTATGATGTCCATACCAATTTATGATGCCATGTTCTAACTATGTTATACTGAGATAGGACGCCATGATTTTATTTATGTTCGTGCTAAGAATGTTTATGAAGTTATGTTTGTTATGTTTATGTCTACGCCAAGTATTGTGCCATGCCATGAAGGTTTATGGTTATGTTTATGCTATGCTATGAAGATGATTATGTTATGTTTACGCCATGACGAATGTATGCTAAGTGATGAAAAGGCTTATGTTCTAAGTAAAGCACTAAGTATGTAAAGCACTAAGTATGTAATGGCTTATGTGCTCATGAATGAATGATGAATGGTTTTAGTGAGTAGAAAAGAGTCTTACTAAGCCTGTGTGCTTATAGTCTTATTTCCTTATACCGCAGATCACGCAAGGGGACAGTAAGGAAGCAGCAGGAGGGCATCAAAGAATGTGTGTGATAGTGACTTGGCCAAGGAGCAATATGGTTGCTCGTCTCATAATAGAACTTTATCTTTACTGTTATGTGTTTAAGTATGACTCTATGACATGATACTAAGTATGACATGATGCTAAGTATGACATGATGCTACGAATGACATGATGCTAAGTATGATATGATGCTAAGTATAAAGTTACTACGCTAAGTTCCCATGTTATAGTGCTAGAAATGGTAGTAAGTGCATGTAGGAGTAAGTTAAAGGTTTCCGCTGCATTATGATGTTTACATGCCCTAAGTATGTTAATGTAACGCCGCTTTAGGAAAAAAAAAAAGGCGGGCGTTACATCGAATCCATCCAGACTCTGCTCAAGCTGAAAACTGCTTCCGACTTCTTCAACCTCGCTGTGGTGGATTGCGATTAGGATTAGGGAATGATCCGAGCCTTCCAGGGAACCCCTCTGGATAGCTTGGATGAAATGGCGATGGTGCACAGCTGAGCTTGCTGAAATCAGATAACAGAACTGCTGAAACCACACGCAGCTCTGTTATTGGGCAAAATCCGATCTGAAAACCTCACAGAGTACTCTCTCTACTGACCTAGCCCTTGCTCTAGTGAAGGATTGAGTGATCACGCCTTCGGATGGATGAAAAGCTTGAAGAACACGAAGAAAAACGAAGGAAGACACTGTTGCGGCGAAGACATGATGAGGAGGAAGCTGCGCAAAATTTTCCTTAAGTAATTAACATTGGACGGCTCAGATTGATTGGAGGACATCCAACGGCTGATCTTGCTTTGATTTGATCCAAACTTTGATGATGATGATCTGGGGTCAGGATCTGCCTCGTGGTAGCTCAGATCCTCCAGATGTGCAACGGATGGTCCAGATCAACCTGATCTTTGAATGGATGATCTAGAGCCCTCCGAGCTTGATCCAACGGTTGATTGAGCTCTGATTGGGATGAAACCTTCAGATCTTGATCAGAGTGCTTGATCAACCCTAACCCTAGCTCGGATTGCTTCAGATGGTCCAGGATGGCTCAGATCTAGCCGCTTTTGAATCGGACGACCCGGATTTAATCCTAATCTTGATAACTCGATCCGGGTCACTTCTGACTCAAGTTTGACCCAATATGCCCTAGGTCCATGAACCTTTCATGCCTACAAAAATAGATCAAAAATTTAGTGGCAAAATAATCCAATTTTGTGCAAATTTGCAATTAAGTCCAAAATAAGAGGAAGTTCTAAAATCTAGGGTAAAAATCACAATTAAGCAAGTAAAACATGGGTCAAACATGGATTTTAGCAATTAAAATAATCAACAAAATGATACTTATCAACTCCCCCACACTTAAGCTTGAGCGTCTCGCGAAACTACTACATAAGTATCCCCTAGATTTCTTAAGCATAATTTGAAGCAAATGAAAAGAAATTACCTAAGGTTGTCAATTCTCATAAATCTAAGCTCTATGGATTAGTATCTTGTCCTTAAATCAACAACTTAGCCTTTTCATCCATCATGATTCATTGAGATGAATTTAACTCACTAGCCTTTTAAGGAAAATTTTGGTGGCTCTCTCAAGTTCTAAGTTGATGATGGAAGTGGAGCTCACTCAAACACACATGCTTCTTGCACTACCATAGGCTTGCTTGTTATCTAATCTCAACCATTATTCATGATTAGGATCAATATCTACAAAAACAAATGAAAACATGGAAAATGGTAAGAAATAGAGTAAAAGCCAAGGAAATAGAAAAATTGACAAAGTAGAAGACTTTTTTTTTTTTGAAAAGAAGAATTTTATTTCAAGGAAATAGGAAAGACCATATCAGAAGGGGGACCAAACCAAGCCTTCTAATATAGAATTACAATAAAGGGACAAAAAACTGATTTTACACTTAAAGAATTCAAAAGAAATTGACTGAGAACAATTTGTACTGCTCTTCATTTATAAACCATCATCCAAATCCATAAGCCTCTTGGAATTTCCAACTGCATTTCATAAGATTCTGAATACTTGCAAAATTATCCACCTTTTGCGAGAGATATAAAAATATTCAAAGACAGTTATAAGCATTCATAAAATTTCAGTGAGCCATATTGCAGTTTGAAATCCATGACCCAAACTTTAAAATTTCAAGCAACATTCAGATTCTGAAATTAGTATCATAGCATCATCCTTCCGCCAAGCAAAGTCAATCAGATTTAATAAGCCTTCAAAATTCAGATTGATACAGAGAAGCCTGTGCAAAGCAAAGTCGATCAGTCAAGCAAAGTCAATCTTCAGATTGGTACTGAGCAGCCAAGCAGCAGCACTGCAGCCAGCCCAACCCCTTCAGCGTACATATAATATAGAATTCCAATGAGTTTCCGATAGAATAATCCTGTAGCTAATCTTTTGAAGATAACCCATAGAGGTCTATTCATTTACAGTATTTAGGCTTGCATATCTGTACCATATATAAAAAACATCCGAAAGCATCTATATATCAGAATTGGCAATTCAGAAATCCCAGTTCCATATCAGAAACCATCAGGTGTTGAATTACAAATTTACAGCAAGAAAACCATCCAGTTCCGTATCAAAATTCAGTAGTTTTCAGACTCTTCAGATTCAGTGTTTCATCACATCATATCAGAAAATAGTTCCATTTAATTTGAATAGCCTCGAGAATTTTCAGATCACAGGAGATTGTTCAGTCTATCAGGAAACATTTAACAGTCTATCAGGAAATAGAAGACCAGGAAGGACCAGTAAATATATCAGAATATCAAGAAAATCAAAGAAATTAAATAGTTTGTGTCTATCAGCCCATGGCAAATAGAAATATTAGAGAATCCCATCCAAATTTGAGTTTCAAAACAAATGTTTTAAAAAACATTGCATCCATATATAGATGGTTTTCCAAAATCAATCTATTTGAGCATTGATTTGAACATCTAAAATCTGCAGATTTCCCAAATATTTTCATCTCCTCATGTCAGAAGATTTAAAAACCAGAGGAAATACCATTTCATTTGAGTAAACTCAGTACTTTCAGAAAAAAATATACAGGGGGAATAGAAAGCCATTGAAAATACCATTTTTACCATTAAAGATCTCTGCAAAAAAAGTTATACCTTCGCATGTGCCATTAAAGATCTCTGCAAAACATGATATCAGTGAATAAAATATAAAACAAATATCAATGACATTGTTTGATAGAAACTCCTGAGTCTGAAAAACTTTTCAAGCTTCTTAACATTGAATTTCTCTAAACCATTTTCCTATCCATTCGAATATAAGGAAGTCCTAGCTTGTCCATCTTACAAATGCCATATAAATTTTTGCTTATGTCCTGTCTTCTCAAGACTTTTTCCTTCGCAAATTGAAAAGCTTGATTAGCCAAATAATCCGCAGCCATATTTCCTTCCCTAAAAATGTGCGAATAAGCCACCTTATGTTTTTCCATAATAGTTTTGATTTTAATCACTATATTTCTGTAATCCCAGCACACATGAGGAGATTGTATAATCTTCAAAGCAGTCTTTGAATCTGATTCTAACCATACTGGAAAAAAATTGTGGGCAACACACAATTCCAAACCAAATAAAATAGCCAATAGTTCTACTTTGACATTAGAGGTAACTCCCAATGTACCATGCTTCGCTATTACAAAATTTCCTGTGTGATCTCTAATTATAAAACCATATGATGATACACCTGGATTTCCTTTGGAGCAACCATCTGTATTTAATTTGTAACCACCAAATTCTGGCTTCTTCCAATGCCCCACAAAGATAGTATTTTTAATGTTTACTTTAATAGGAATCCCCCAAGCCATAGCCACTGAAGAGTAACCTTTCCAATGCTTCCCTTTCAATATACCTGCCGCTTCTCCTAAGAAAAAATACTGAATAACATTCCCCTTAATCTTTTTTGAATCTGGTTTTATCCCTCGATGCTTAGCATCATTTCTAGCCACCCATAAAAACCATAATACTAGGAAGGGAATAACTTCCCTAACATGTCCACCATGAGACCATTCTTGGCCAATCAACCAATCTCCCATTATGAAGAATCTGTGCACCCTAAATAAGTTTGCAAAGTAAGACCAAACTTCCTTTGCTATTGGACCATTAAAAAACAAATGATCCCAAGTTTCTAAATCATTGCAGCAAAGACATTTGGAAACCAGTGTGATTCCCTTTTTTTGCAGAATGGTATCAACAGGTAACTTAAATCTTAAGAAACGCCGTGCAAAAATAGAAATAGAAGGACTGAGTAATCCACTCCAAATTGCATAATTTATGGGCATCAGTGACTGAGTTTGTCTAACATTATTGCATGCCGTTTTTAAAGAGAACTTGCCATTCAAGGATTTTTTCCATATGATATGATCTATATCTTCTATTTGCGTAGGAACTTCAGCTATTTCAGCAACTATTTCTTCCGGAAGCATCTTACTAATTTTGTCCATTCTCCATTGAGATCCTTCCAAAAATTCTGCAACCTTTATGTCAATGTCTCCAACTGGGGCATAAGAAAAAAACAATGGACCCCTATCCAACCATGTATCAAACCAGAAATATAATTTTCCTTCACCCAAAATCCAGCATATATTTTGTTATGCTAATCTTCAAGATTTAACCATTCGGCGCCAACAAGAAGATGTTGTACTTTTCAACTGAGCTATGGCCAGATGAGTATTACTACAATACATCCTTAAAAGGAATTTTGCCCAAAGAGTTTTTTGTTCTCTAAATCTATACCAGAGTTTAACCACCATTGCCACACCAAAATCAGCTAGCTTCCTCACTCCCAACCCTCCTTCCAACCTTGGCTTACTAATCTCCTTCCAAGCAATCCAATGAGTCTTCCTTTTAGTGTCTATAGAGCCCCAAAAAAATTTCACAAAAATCATTTCCATATTATGCAAAATTGACAATGGAGGTAGAAGGACCTGTAACAAATAAAGAGGTATTGAACTTAAGACACTTTGAATAAGCAAAAGGCGACCACCAAAGGAAAGTCTTGAAATGGTCCATCCCATGAGTTTCCTCCTTATTTTTTGTATCAAAGGTTGAAAGTATACTGATTTCCGGATCCCAACAAAAATAGGGACCCCTAGATAATTCATAGGCCATGTACCTTCTGCAAAATTTGTAGCCGCTAGAATTGAATTTTTTATGGGCTGAAGTAATGTTTCTAGAAAGATAAATCATACTTTTTCCAGCATGTACCAATTGGCCTGATTGCCTCTCATATTCATTAAAATAGGCCTTTATCTTTTTTACACAATCAATTGATCCATTCAGAAAAACCATAATATCATCTACATAAGTTAGGTGAGAAATCTTCATATCACATCCCGTAGTATATCTCGTTTTTGGATTTTTAAGAAAAAAATTCTTCAAACCCCTCGATAAAAACTCAGATGCTATGATGAACAAAAAGGGCGAGATCGGATCTCCTTGTCTTAATCCTCTTTTAGATTGAAAAAAACCTACAAGATGGCCATTAACCCGAATGGAAAACCAACAAAAAGCAATACATCTCTTGATCATATTTATAAAAGAGTCCGAAAAACCAAAAGCTACCATAATCCTGAACAGAAAATTCCACTGTACTCTATCAAAAGCTTTAGCCATGTCCAGTTTCATAATGACGTTTCCTCCTCTGACATGAATATTTATCTTATGAGTCAATTCTTGAGCTAAAAGAATATTATCAGAGATTAATCTGTCTTTCACAAAACCACTCTGAGCCGGAGAAATAATCTTGTGTAGAGTATTCGCAAGCCTATTTGCCAAAATCTTTGAAACAATTTTATATGAAACATTACATAAGCTAATGGGGCGAAAATCTTGCCACTTTTGAGCGTTATCTTTCTTTGGAATCAATACTACAGTAGTTGCTACCATTCCTCTTGGTAAAGCTCCTCCCTTAAAGAAATCCTTCACAGCTTGATACACATCATCTTGAATAATATCCCAACAGGAAACATAAAAGACTGAGGAAAAACCATCTGGCCCAACTGCACTATCTTGATCCATTTCCCATATAACTTGCTTTATTTCCTCCTTAGAAGGCAAGAGCATAAAAGATAAGTTTTCTTCGGTAGTGATCAGCTTGGGGATATGATCCACATCTGCCTCCATATGATTAAAATTTTCTCCCGTTAGTAATTGTTCAAAAAATTTAACAGCTGAAGCTCTAATAAGTTCTGGCTTTTCCAAGCATTCTCCTTCATCCCTTATCCAGAAAATTCTATTGGTTGTTCTCCTAGTTTTCACCATATCATGAAAGAATTTAGTATTTCTTTCCCCCTCTGCTCTCCATTTAACTGCTGCTCTTTGTCTCCAAAAGTCTTCCTCCATTTGAAGTGTCTTAAAGAGGTGAGCTTGACTTTTATTTTTATAAATTCGATTCTCTTCAGAAGGTTCTGAATCAAATTGTTTCTCTGCCTCAGAATACAATTGTTCAGCATTTTGAATATTATCTTGAATATTCCCAAATACCTCTTTGTTCCACCACTTCAAATGTTCCTTTAATCTTTTTTATTTCAACTGCAGTTTTTGAAGACCGAAACTTGAACTAGGAAGATTCCAATTTAATCTTACCGTCTGTAAAAAGCCATGATGCCTTAGCCACATCTTTTGAAATCTAAAGGAAGCAATTACTTTGTCAAGCATAGGAAACGATATCAACAGTGGACAATGATCTGAAGCAGCACGGCTAAAATGTTCAACCCGAACTGAGAAGTCATGTCCTTGCCAAGATGGAGAAATTAGAATACGATCTAACCTCTTCCATATTCTATTGTTGGTCCAAGTGAAACAATCACCCACATAACCAACATCTATCAACCCTGTTGCCATTAAAAAATTATTAAAATCTTCAATTGCTCCCAGACTTGTTATGTTCCCTGTGGATTGTTCAGAAACATTAGCTATCACATTAAAGTCTCCACTTGCCATCCAGAAAGCCTCATCATTTGGTTTAATGTCTTCTAGCTTCTCCCAGAGTTCATATCTTCCAACTCTTGTGCATTTTGCATATACAATAGTCAACCTCATTTCAATTGGTAACATGGCAGATTTCAAACTGAAGTGAAGGAATTGCTCATGATCAAATAAAATATCGCAAACAATATTAGAATCATAAACAAACCATATTTTTCCTGAACAATTAGCAACTACTGAGGAAAATCCCAATCTTCTAGTAATAATAGAAACATCAAGCGAGATCATTGGCTCTAAAATTCCCAAGAAATTTAAATGAAAAATTTTCTTCAAATAATGCAATCTTCTAATTGATGCAAGATTACCTATTCCCCTAATATTCCATATCATACCTGACATTTAAAGCATTGAAGAAAAGAATAGCCTTTGTGCTTGAGCTTTACTTCTAGTGACCCTTTGTA
>JAGFNQ010008254.1:0-78016 GCA_024364735.1 Boesenbergia rotunda
ATAATCATGCCAAAAGAAAGAGAGCATTGATTATCGATTGATTGAGAAATTATTCTATAATCAAGAAGAAGAAGTTTGATCATGAGAGCCTTGATTATGGATTGATTGAGAAATTATTCCATAATCAAGGAGAGGTTTGCTTGGGTATTAAGAAACCTCTCCCTATATAAAGGACCCAATGGGTGCCATGGAAGAGGATCGATCGATCCAAGAATTGCTTGGGCTCTCTCCACTTCTTCTCTCCCTCTCTCTTGGCCAGCCATAGGCCTTCCTTCTTTCATCTTGCCGTGAGCACAAGGAGAAGCATCAAGGAGACGATGTTCTTCCTTGCGACGATCTTCCTCTTCGGCCAACCTTGGTGGCGAGTCTTTCGATTTGATTACTCTCTCGGTTTTCATCGTGTTCACGGAGAATCTAGTAGTTCTTGTGAACACGAAACTCGTGGCTTAGCGAAGACATCCAGACGATATTCGGCGTGGATACGAATAGAGGCGGAGCTTTCAAGGGACGCTAACGGTTGGATCTCGTCCCTTCTTCCAAGTTACGCAAGGTAATTCGTAGAGTAATTTCCTTTTCTACAAAATTTTTATATTACGATTATTTGAACACATTGCATGCTTAGGATATGTGTTAGAATAATTTAGGAAATTATTCATGTTTTTATTTCCGCTGCATGTAATTATGTAACAATTACAAAACGTGTCCGCGTTAGCATGCACCCGGTCCCAACAGCTGTGTTCTTGTCTGAGCTAAGTGCTAAGTAAGATCTTTCTTGTGTTTCATTGTGCTTAAAACTATATCTTTGATCAAAACGCTGTGGAGAGGTTACTCCACCGAGAAGGAGGTTGCTTTCTATCCCAATCTTCTGGGGCTTGATCTGCCGACGATCAAGGGATCACCCACCTTAAGGGCACGCCAAGGAGTAGGGGCAAGTTATCCCTGAACCTTGTAAATCCTCTTGTTAGCATTCTTGTGTTTGCTCATAGTTTAGATTTTAGTTTTCTGCATATTCTGTTTTTACTACTTCCGCTGTGCTACTAAAAGCTTGAGTCCAGAAATTTAAAAAGCATAAAGTCCAAGTGTTTGGCTATATTCACCCCCCCCCCTCTCTAGCCATCCGAGTTTCAACAAGTGGTATCAGCGCTTGGGGCTGTGGTCAAGCGGATTAACAACCGAGAGCTATCATCCATGGCTTTGAGAGAAGGTTTTTCCACCACCCGACCTCCCTTCTTCGATGGCGCAGATTTCCAATATTGGAGATTGAAGATAGACTATTACTTGAAGATGGACATCAATACTTTGTTCGCGGTGAAGGAGGGTTTTACCCCTCCAAAGGATGATGAAGGCAAAGAACTTGAATCGTGGCGGTGGACGGCTGAACAAACTCGAAAGAGTGAAGCCGACGCAAAGGCTGTTGTCACCCTATAATGCGGCATGAACAAAGACCAACTCATCAAGGTTGGTCCATTCACAAGTGCAAAAGGCTTGTGGAACAAGCCCATCGAACTTCACGAGGGCACCCGAGATTCAAGAATCGCCAAGAGGGACTTATTCCTCAACCAACTTCAAAATCTCTCCATGAAGGAGAATGAAACGGTAAGTGAGCTACATAGCTGGTTCAAAGAAGTCCTCAACGGGCTTCATTCTATTGATGAAAAGGTCGAGAATCGCGACCTTGTGAGGTATGTGCTAAAAGCATTTCCAAGGATTGCTTTGTGGTCATCCATGGTGGATGCCTACAAAGTTTCCAAGGATTCATCAATTGTTAAACTAGATGATCTATTTTGTGAAATGAAATTGCATGAAATGGCTAACAAAGGCCCCAAGGAGAAGGGGATTGCCTTAGTTGCAGGGGAACGATCCAATAAGAAGAAGAAGAAGAAGAAGAAGGAGAAGGAAGTCTCTTCATCTTCATCCTCTTCTGAATCCGAGTCCAATTCTAAGGAAGATGGCAGTGGGTCTTCTTCCTCCGAGATGACAAATTTTGTGAGAAGAATGATGAGAAGGGGTCGACGCTTCAAGGGTAAAGGTAACCCTAGTGAAGTTAAAGTTGATAAGACTAATGTTTCTTGTTTTGAGTGTGGTAGGAAGGGCACTTCAAGAGTGAATGCCCAAAGCTAAAGAAGAAGGAGGAGAAATCCAAAAAGAAAGAGGAGAAATCAAAGAAGAAGAAGAAGGCCTTGAAGGCCACTTGGGATGAATCCTCCTCAAGTTCATCCGATGAAGAAAAGGAGAAGAGTACACGGCACGTGGCACTCATGGCTCTTGGAGAAGAAAGCAGTGATGAATCCTCCGACTCCTCAAACGCGGCTTCATCATCTTCGGATGATGAAGAGGTAACCTCTCCCGAACTTGAGAAATGTTATAGAGCTATTGCATGCTTAACCAATATGTTGAAGAAGTCAAAAAATAAGGTTAAATCATTGCAATTAGAAATTGAACAATTGATTTCATCTAGGGATGAGAATGTAGATGACTTACATGTTGAAATGTTAGAAGATGAGATTAAATCTTTGAAACTTGAGGATGAAAAATTGAAATCCTCTAGGGATGAGGATGTAAATGATTTGCATAATGAACTGTTAGAGGAGGAAAACAAATTATTGAAGAGTGAAGTTGAGAGACTCAAGAATATTCTTGAGAAGTTCTCATCTAGTTCAAAGACCTTAGACATGATCTTGAATGCCCAAAGGGCAGTCTACAATAGGGCCGATATTGGTTATCGACCTAAAGAATCTTCATTTGTGTCATTGATGTCTAGGACTGATATGGGACAATCTAAGACACCTAAGGTTCAAAAGAAGGTTGTCAAGGCATGGGTGCCTAAGTCTTGTTTAGTAGATGCTTTAGGTCCCAAGGTGTGGGTACCTAAAACTTCCATTTTTCGAATTGTGTAGGTTATGATGGAGGGGGAGCGTCTATCAACTTGGTTCCTTGATAGTGGGTGCTCCAAACACATGACCGGGGATAGATCATTGTTTACCACACTTCAAAAGAAAAGTAGAGTTAATGTTTCATTTGGTAACAATGGTAGTCTTAAGGTCATAGGAATAATAGACATTCAAATATCCGGATGTCTTAGAATCTCAAATGTCCTTCTAGTCAAGGGGATGACATTTAATCTTGTAAGTATCAGTCAATTGTGTGACACGAGTTACACAATTGATTTTCAACCAAGTCAATGTCTAGTTAGACAACATGACACCTTGGACACGGTACTAGTAGGAACAAGAGTAGACAATATTTATCAAGTTTCATTTAAAAGTGCTACTAATGTTTTTGCTAAGTGTCTCATGTCAAAAAAAGAAGAGTCCACCCTTTGGCACCAGAGGCTAGCACATGTTAACATGAAGAACATCCGGAAGTTGGCCAACAAGGGATTAGTTCGTGGCTTACCAAGCATCAAGTATGAGAAAGACAAACTTTATGATGCATGTCAAATGGGTAAGCAAACAAAATCTGCACATAAAGGTAAAAGCGCTATAAGTACGTCTACCGCTTTAGATTTACTTCACATGGATCTGTTTGATTGTAGCACTATCATATCACTGAATGGAAGTAGATATTGCTTTGTTATCATTGATGATTTTACTAGATACACATGGACTTATTTTCTAAAATATAAGGATCAAACTTTAGATGCTTTCATTTCTTTTTGTAGAAGGGTTGAAAATGAGAAATCATCAACAATTAAGATAATTAGAAATGATCATGGAGGTTAATTTCAAAATCAACGATTTTTAAAATTTTGTCAAGATAGAGGGTATAGACATGAGTTCTCTACTCCTAGAACACCACAAAAAAATAGTGTTGTAGAAAGGAAGAACCGTGTTCTACAAGGGGCTGCACGAAGCATGCTTAATGAGTACTCACTACCGAGTTACTTATGGGCTGAAGCTGTAAATACAGCTTGCTATGGGCAAAATTGAGTCCTCATCTATAAGTTCCTAGGAAAGACTCCCCATGAACTTTGGTTTGGGAAACCACCTACGGTTAAACACCTTAGGGTGTTTGGTTGTAAGATGTTCATCCTAAACACCAAGGATCACCTTGGAAAGTTCACGGAAAAAGCTGATGAAGGGATACTAGTCGGGTATTCCCTAGTTAGCAAAGCCTACCGAGTCTACAATAAGAAATCTTAATTGGTTGAAGAGTCTTCTGATGTTATTTTTGAAGAAATTTCAAAAGTCAATGAACAACCAGAAGATGAAGTTCAATTCGAACTTAGGAGACTAAGTTTGAATGAAAGCCCAAATGTTGTTGATGGTGACGAATCAGATGACGGTGAGCCTAGACAACCCATAGATCAGTCGGATCCTGAGGCTGAGTTTGTGTCTAGTGAAACCATTCAAGAAGCACCACCAACACCAAGGCAAACTAGATTAGCATCTAGTCATCCCCAAGACCAAATTGTTGGAGACATCCACCATGGGGTTAGAACTAGATCATTCTTTTGGAATGAGGCTAATGAAGTGGCCTTAATTTCCAAAATTGAACCTAGGAAAATTGATAATGCATTAAATGATCCCGATTGGATCATTGCAATGCAAGATGAACTAGGTTAATTCGAAAGAAGTCAAGTCCAGGACTTAGTCCCTAGACCTAAGAAGACCACCATCATAGGAACCAAATGGGTCTTCAAAAATAAATTGAACCATAAGGGAGAAATCATTAGAAACAAGGCATGCTTAGTAGCCAAGGGCTACAGTCAAGTTGAAGGCCTTGATTATGATGAGACCTATGCTCCCATGGCACGATTAGAGTCCATCCGATTGATGCTTGCATTTGCAGCACATTGAGGCTTCAAGTTATATCAGATGGATGTCAAATCAGCCTTTCTAAATGGTTTGATTAGAGAAGAAGTCTACGTCGAACAACCTCTGGAGTTTCAGAGTACCGAATTTCCAAACCACATGTTCAAGCTCAAAAAGGCACTTTATGGTCTTAAACAAGCACCCCAAGCATGGTATGAGCGGTTGACGACATTCCTAATTGATAAAGGCTTTGTTAGAGGCCAAATACACCCTACACTATTTCTACGTAGAGATAGTGACAATATTTTAGTAGCCCAAGTATATGTCGATGGCATAATTTGTGGCTCAAACAACAAGGGCTATTTAAATGAGTTTATTGGACACATGGAGAGTGAATTTGAAATGAGTCTGGTGGGAGAGTTGACTTTCTTCCTTGGACTTAAAATCAAGCAAACACGAGATGGAATCCATGTTAGTGATATAAGTGAAGTGTCCTATGGCAATCGCCTTATGATTGTAATCATTTATTTTAATAAATGAATATTCATTATTTGATTATACATGTTTGTGTATTTGATTGAGATCTTAAACTCATTTACTGAATGCCCGCAATACAATTCACAGCATGAGAGAATTTGTGATGAATTCACAACTAGTGATTATCTCTACATGTGCAATTGTGAAGTATTGAAATTGTCCCTAGTCGATGAATTGATAAATACGGACACTATCAATTTTGTTGAGACTAGCATGGGTTATTCTCTAATCAGCTGATTCTCACTGGCTGGTGACATTGAGATGTCCGGAGATAAACATGAATGCTAGTTAAGGGAACTAGTTCATTGGAGTGACTGACTGTAAAACTTCATATGGTAGTCTACATATAGATATGTTAGTGAAGTTCTTACTGAAGCTTAAGTGCGATGTTCCTTTGACTTGCGATGTTCAAGTCATCTTGGTCATGGAGACTTATACTTTGACATCTTAAGCAAGCATTTCCAAGGAGGTGTGGACCCGGGATGATTGGGTATAAGCCGAAGTGCCCGAAGATGTTTGAACAGCCTACAAAGGATTCACCACTCCTTGCGAGGAGATGTATACCCGAGGCCTATCATCGGATTGTTACTCGAAGCCACTGGCCAGAGCATGACATGTTCAGAGTATGAATCTCTTAAATACATGAGAGTAATTAGAATCCGTAGGATGAGAAAACGTTACTTGGGCTAGGTGTGACGTAATCAGCCTAGTGGGGACTGACACACATAGACCATGTCCTGAACCATGTGGGTATAGGATCGTGAAGGGAATGGGGCACGATTCATTATAGCTGCTGAAGGGTTTCAGAATTATTTCTGAGGTCAGCCGTTGATCTTTCAATTAATTGGGGATCATGATGTACTACTAGGTGCCACTCATGATCGTTCTATAATTAATTGATTAATTATAGACGGCCAACATAAATCGAAAGTCTATTTAGTCGCACGCACTACGAGCAATCTGAGGGATTTAAAACGAATTAAAAATTGGATTTTCCAATCAAGAGAGATTAAGTTTGGTTGAGCCAAACGATAAGTCGAATCTGATTTTTTCAGAGACGCATCGGAAGCGTAAAATGGATGTCTTTTAATGACTTAATAGATGAATTAAATAAGTTTAATAAATTAGGGCTTGGCTTGGATGGGCCAGCCAAAGCGGGCCTCCATCCTCTTTGCTTGGCCGGCCACAACAAAGGGAGAGAACCAAGTTTTTGGTTCAATTTATAAAATAAACCAAGTATGGTTTGTTTTATAAAATTATGGATGATATAAATTTTTATATAATAAACCAAGATTTGGTTTATTTTTCATGAAAATTAAAATGAACCATGGATTCGTTTATTTTTTATAAAATCAATCATGGATTGATTTACCATGATAAGAAAATTTATTCCATAGGAGAGAAGATTTTTATCATGAATTAAAATATAATTTTAACCATGATATAAAATCAAACATGGTATGATGGAATAAGTTATTCCATATTTGAGAAGCTTGATGGTTGAGAGGCCACTATATAAAGGACCCAAGGCAAGGCTTGGGGGTGGATGATAGAGATGAAGGCATAGGCTCTCTCCCTCTCTTTCTCTCCTTCTCTTCTCCCCTTCTTGCCGTGCGCCAACCAGCCCCAAGAAGGAGCACCAGCCGACCATCCTTTTGTGGTTAGTCTTCCGACTTCTCTCTTGGTTGTTCTCATCGCGTTCTCGGAGAATCTAGTAGTTCTCGAGAACACGAAACTCGTGGCTTTGCAAAGTCATCCCGAAGATACTCGGCGTGGATGCGAATAGAGGCAGAGCTTCCAAGGGACGCTTACGGTTAGATCTCGTCCCTTCCTGTTAGTAATATGAGAGAAGTGTCCTAAGGAAATCGCCTTATGATTGTAATCATTTATTTTAATAAATGAATATTCACTATTTGAGTATACATGTCTGTGTATTTGATTGAGATCTTAAAATTGTTTACTGAATGTCCGCAATACTATTCACAGCATGAGAGAATTTGTGATGAATTCACAACTAGTGATTATCTCTACATGTGCAATTGTGAAGTATTGAAATTGTCCCTAGTCGATGAATTGATAGATACGGACACTATCAATTCTGTCGAGACTAGCATGGGTTATTCTCTAATCAGCTGATTCTCACTGGCTGGTGGCATTGAGATGTTCGGAGATAAACATGAATGCTAATTAAGGGAACTAGTTCATTGCAGTGACTGGCTATAAACCTTCATATGGTAGTCATCAGTGAAGTTCTTACTGCAGCTTAAGTGCGATGTTCCTTTGACTTGAGGTTCAAGTCATCTTGGTCATGGAGACTTATACTTTGACATCTTAAGCAAGCATCTCCAAGGAGGTGTGGACCCAGGATGGTTGGGTATAAGCCGAAGTGCCCGAAGATGTTTGAACAGCCTACAAAGGATTCACCACTCCTTGCGAGGAGATGTATACGCAAGGCCTATCGTCGGATTATTACTCGAAGCCTCTGGCCAGAGCATGACATGTTCAGAGTATGAAGCTCTTAAATACATGAGAGTAATTAGAATCCGTAGGATGAGAGAACGTTACTTGGGCTAGGTGTGACGTAGTCAACCTTGTGGGGACTGACACACATAGACCATGTCCTGAACCAAGTGGGTATAAGATGGTGAGGGGAATGAGGCACGATTCATTAGAGCTGCTGAAGGGTTTCAGAATAATTTCTAAGGTCAACCGTTGATCTTTCGATTAATTGGGGATCATGATGTACTACTAGGTGCACTCATGATCGTTCTATAATTGATGAATTATAGACGACCAACATAAATCGAAAGCTTATTTAGTCACACGCACTACGTGTAATCCGAGGGATTTAAAACGAGTTGAAAATGGGATTTTCCGATCAAGAGAGATAAGTCGAATCTGAATTTTTCAGAGACGCATCGGAAGCATAAAATGGCTAAGTCTTTTGAAAACTTATTGGATGAATTAAATGAGTTTAATTCATATGGTCTTGGCTTGAGTTTGGCCGGCCAAAGAGGGTCCCCACCCTCTTTGTTTGGCCGGCCACATCAAAAGGGAGAACCAAGTTGTTTGGTTCAAGTTATAAAATAAACCAAGCGTGGTTTGTTTTATAAAATTATGGATAATATAAATTTTATAAACCAAGGTTTTAGTTTATTATTTTCATGGAAATTAAAATAAACTTGAATGGTTTATTTTATTTTATAAAATCATTTATGAATTGATTTTCTATGATTAGAAAAATTTATATAATAAATTTCTTATGAAATTTTATTCCATAAAGAAAAGGGAGACATTGTTTTTTTTATTATAAATTAAATAATGATAAAAACTTGGCATGATGGAATAATTCATAGAAAAATTTATATGATAAATTTCTTATGAAAATTTATTCCATAAAAAGGAGGCTTGGCGGTTGAGAGGCTACTAGATAAAGGAACCAAGGCAAGGCTTGATTCTTAATCCATGAGATCTAGGAATAAGCCCTCTCTCTCTCTCCTTCTCTCCCTCTCCCTTCTCTAGTGCCGCCGGCCCCAGAGGCCCCTGCTGCCGTGAGCTCCACCACCACCGGCCTCCTTCTCCGGCATCCAAGCTCCGGCGATCAGCCACCCTTGGCCACCAAGAAGTCACCGCAAGAAGAAGAAGAAGCGGGTGCATCTCCTTCCTTCTTCCCGGAATCTTGATTCTGTTCTTCGTTTGGTGGTTAGTCTTCCCATCTCTCTCTTGGTATTCTTTTCGTGCCTTTGTAGAATCTAGTAGTTCTTGTCGGCACGAAACTCGTGGCTTTGCGAAGTCATCCCTAAGAAAACTCGGCGTGGACCCGAATAGAGGCGGAGCTTCCAAGGGACGCTACGGTTGGATCTCGTCCCTTTCTCCGAGTTACGCGAGGTAACAAGCAAATTAGTTTACGTTTCTGCAAAATTTTAAATATATGATCATGTCCACACAACATAAGGTTGCATGATAGATGTGTGGTTAAATACTTTGAGAAATTATTTATGCTAAATCTTCCGCTGCACGTAATTAAATTTAAAAATTACGAACCCGCATCTATGTCAACATGCACCCGGTCCCAACAGTGCTATCAGAGCCGGTTAGTGTTCGACATAATCATATAATTGTTTTGCAGAAAACTTTGTCATGATCTCAATTTTGAAAAATTTTCAAATTATGGAAAATTTCCAATTATGATAAATTTTAGATTTAGCAATTTCAAAGTTTGGAAATCCTCATGAAATTTCGCAAACTTTTGAAATATCCTAGTTTCTGAAATTTTATGATAATTGTCAAAACATCCCATTTTTGGAAACTTTCCAATTTTGGAAATTTCGTATTTTGGAAATTTTCCAATTTTGGAAATATGTAAGTTTTCTTTGTACCAGAAACTTACAATTATTCTGAAAACCTATTATGGAAATCTCGCAATTTTGGGCACTTTCTTTCAAGAAAGTCTAGACAAATTTATGAATCATTAATCGATAATTAAATTCGAATTGATTTTAAATTATTAACAAAATTCTTTACTTTAGGGAGCCACCCAAATTAAAGTTAGTTGTTGTAATTTAATTTCCCATTTTGAATAAAATTGGCATGTTTAATTTGGCTACGCCTCGGGGAGCGGACCAAATTAGATTTACAACAAATTTCTTTTCTTTGGGTATCTGAGCCTCGGGGAGCCACCCAAAGAAAATAATTTATTGTAATTAATTAGTCCATAAATAAAATATGTAATCAAATCTTAAAAATTTTGAGGTGATTCTCAAACGATAATTTCCTTATTTGATTTAAGAGGTGATGCTCTTACATATTGTTGTCTCCAAAATTAATTAGGAAAATTATTTCCTATAGAGTTTTCTTAAATAAGATTTTCATAAAAATAATATGTGGTTGAATTAAGGGAATCTGTCTCTTAATTTAATAAGATTTGATTTAGAGAAATCAAAGTCTTAAACATATTATTTCCGAAATTGATTATGACAATTTAGGAAATTGTTTCCCGAAACAATTCCTTGAATAAAGTATGAAATTAGAATTAGGAAATCCGGTTCCTAATTCAATTAATGAGACTTGATAAATTAAGTCACATACATACTTTATTAAGGAAATCGTTAGTACATGACATAATTATATGTCATGAATGTGCTTAGAAAGAAAAGGATGAGACCCAAAACCCCTTACAAAATATTAAGGTCAACACCTTCTATTAATATGGTTAGAACCGGAGTTTTGTTTCTCGTTTGGTTTGATGGACACATCCATGCCCGGCTTGAACCTCAACATGTTCAAACCATGGAATTAGTTTATGATTAATATAGTTAGAGTCAGAGGTCAATCCTTAGTTTTGGTTGTTGGACACATCCAAGCCTGACAAAACGGTAGAATGACCTCCAACCATATTAAAACTATTTCTTGATTAATGGGTCAGCCTTAATCTTGGAGTATCGATTTGTTGTGCCACAGCCAAGGTCGATGTAAAGAGAGGTGTAGTTGGGTGCTATGTATATTGTTGCATGCTTGTTAATGAGTTAACAACCCAATGATTTATGCAAACATTCAATTAGTTGATAGCATAATGTGATAGTTACATATGTGTAATATGTAATCGGTATAATTACCTACCTTCATAGCTAAGAATAACTTGATGGACTCTAGCCATGGTTGTTCTTATCTATGGTTGGATATCAACCTATTTGGAGATGTTCCTACGATCTCCCGAATTAATAAAAAGGGTTATTCAATTTGAAAAATAAATAGGATTTAATTAATGTATGTTGATGCATTCTTTATCATTCTTCTCGCATAAGCTCAATTTGTATTTCTAGGATAATCACTTGATCATGTCTTCTCTGAATTTGTGTTCCATTTTGGACAACAATAAGCTGACTAGGCCAAACATCATGGATTGGCTTCGAAACCTGAGGATAGTACTCAAAGCTGAAAAGCTTGCTTATGTCTTTGAAGATCAACTTCCCAACCGTACTCCAGAAGATGCTACTCCAGACCAGTTAGTGGCCTATCAGAAACATGTGACCGATTCTGAACTTACGAGTTGCATCATGCTAGCCGCTATGGTACCTGAGCTGCAAAAGCAGCATGAGCATATGGATGCTTATACCATCATCTTCCATCTTCATGAGTTATTTGATGAGTAGGCGAGATCCGAAAGGTTCGAGGTCTCCAGACACCTTTTCACCTCTAAGATGCAGGAAGACACTTCTGTCTCACAGTTTGTGTTGAAGATGTTGGGGTACATTGAGCGACTGGGCACACTCGGTTTTGCAATGGATCATGAACTAAGTATTGACTTAATTCTGCATTGTTTGCCCAAACGTTATTCACAATTTGTGATGAACTATCGGATGAACAAGCTGGAGACTACCATTCCTGAGTTGCTCAACCTGCTGAAGACTATAGAGCCATCTGTGAAGCAGGATCAGAAGACGGTACTGTTAGTTGGTTCCTTGAAGAAAGGTTCTAAGAGGAAGGCCAAAGAACAGAATAAGGGAGAGAAGAAAAAGGCCAAAAAGACTGAAAAGACCCCAAAAGGCACTTGCCATCACTGTGGCAAGGAGGGTCACTGGCGAAGAAACTGCAAGGTTTATCTTGAGTCCTTGAAGAAGAAGGCATCCGATGCCCCATCCTCTTCAGGTATCTTCGTTATTGAATTTAACTCTATTTCCTCAACCACCTGGGTACTTGATACTGGGTGTAGATCATATATATGTAATGGCATACAGGGGCTAAGGAATAGAAGAAGACTCGTTAAGGGAGAAGCGAATTTGCGAGTTAGAAATGGAGCAATGATTGTTGTTGTTGCCATCGGAACATATTTGCTAAAGCTCCATACTGGACGTGTCTTAGAATTGGATAATTGTTATTTTGTTCCTTCGTTAATAAAGAACATTGTATCTATTTCATACTTGAATGAAAAGGGTTATCATTTAACTTTTAGTAACAATTGTTGTTACATAACTTTAAATGGTGTTCTTTATGAGACCGGAACTTTGTGCAATGGTATCTACACATTAGATTTATCCGGTGATGTTTTCAATATCGAAGTTAGCAACAAACGTGCTCGAATAGATAATAAAATAGACTCCTATACGTGGCATTGTCGTCTTGGCCATGTAAGTAAGAAACGCATGATCAAATTACACCGATGTGGAATTCTGGAATCATTTGAACCCGGTTCATTTGATACATGTGAATCATGCTTAAAAGGCAAGATGGCCAAATTGCCCTTTTTCGGAAAAGATAAACTAGTGGGAGAATTGCTTGGTCTAATACATACTGATGTATGTGCACCAATGTCAACTCTTGCACAAGGAGGCTATAGCTACTTTATTACCTTTATCGATGATCACTCACGATTCGGGTATGTGTTCTTAATGTGACACAAATTTGAAGCCTTTGTGAAATTTAAAGAGTTCAGAAGTGAAGTAGAGAAACAGTTTGGCAAAAGTATTAAGATACTTCGATCCGATCGGGGTGGTGAATACTTAAGTCAAGAGTTTCAAGATTATCTTAGGGACAATGGGATATTGTCTCAATGGACTCCGCCGTATACACCACAGCATAATGGTGTATCTGAGAGGCGTAACCGAACCTTGATGGACATGGTTAGATCCATGATGAATCATGCAACTCTTCCAAAATCCTTTTGGGGCTATGCACTTAAGACAGCTGTTTACTTGCTAAACAGAGTCCCGACCAAGGTAGTCTCTACTACTCCATATGAGACGTGGAATAGTAAGAAACCTCATTTAACTCACCTTAAAATATTAGGTTGTCCTGCTTATGTGAAGCGGACTGTATCAGACAAATTGGATGCTAAGTCTGATAAATGTCTATTTATTGGATACCCTAAGGAAACGAAGGGTTACCAATTCTATCATCCCTTGGAACAAAAGGTGTTTGTTTCAAGGCATGCAATATTTCTAGAAAAAGAATTTCTTTTACAAGAAAATAGTGAGAGTAACATTGAACCTGAAGAAGTTCAAGAAACTCCAATAGATATTACAGAGACACCTAGTCTAGACCCACAACCAATAACTCATAATGATGAGCTATCAGTTGAACCTAAAACAACACCACTACTTCGTAGATCTGATAGAACACGCAATATTCCAGAGAGATACGGATTTCTCGTAAGTGAATCGAACGATGTGTTACTCGTTAGCGATGACAAACCTATCAGTTATGATGATGTTCTGAAAAGTTCAGAAAAGAACAAATGGCTTGAAGCCATGAAGTCGGAAATGGATTCCATGTACGAAAATCAAGTATGGGACTTGGTTAACCCACCTGAAGGGATTAAGCCCATAGGGTGCAAGTGGGTTTTCAAGAAGAAAATCGACATGGAAGGTACCTTTAAGGCTAGACTAGTGGCAAAAGGATATCGTCAGAAATAAGGATTTGATTATGACGAAACCTATTCGCCAGTAGCTATGCTTAAATCCATATGGATGCTCCTGGCCATAGCATCTCATTATGATTATGAGATATGGCAAATGGATGTGAAAATAACTTTCCTTAATGGAAACCTGCTTGAGGATGTATACATGATACAACCTGAAGGTTTCACATCGGTTGATAAAACCAAAATATGCATGCTTCGACGATCCATATATGGACTGAAGCAAGCATCCAGGAGCTGGAACATCCGTTTTAATAAGACAATCAAAGAGTTTGATTTCTCACAAAATCCTGACGAACCTTATGTGTACAAGAAGGTTAGTGGGAGTGCAGTCGTATTCCTAGTATTATATGTCGACGACATATTCCTTATAGAAAACGATATATCAGTCTTACAAACGGTTAAAATTTGGTTGTCCAAAACTTTCTCCATGAAAGACCTGGGAGAAGCAACCTATATCCTTGGGATTAGAATCTATAGAGATAGATCAAAACGATTGCTTGGTCTTTCGTAGTCTACATATATAGACTGAGTGCTAAAAAGGTTTAGCATGTCGGAATCCAAGAAAGATTACCTTCCCATCAGGCATGGGATCAACCTTTCAAAGTCTATGTGTCCACGCACAGATGACGAGAGGATTTGCATTAATAAGATTCCTTATGCATCCGCGATAGGATCTATCATGTATGCTATGTTATGTACTAGGCCCGATGTATCGTATGCTCTGAGCGTCACAAGCAGATACCAGTTGGATCCAGGAATGGATCATTGGGCGGCTGTCAAGACAATCCTAAAGTACTTAAGAACTAAGTATGTGTTCCTAATATATGGAGAAGGAGATATGATAATACGTGGGTATACAGATGCTAGTTTCCAGACAGATAAGGATGACTCCAAATCTCAGTCTGGATACGTATTCATTTTGAATGGAGGCGCAATAAGTTGGAAGAGATCCAAACAAGACACCGTAGCGGATTCTACCACGGAGGTGGAATATATTGCAGCTTCGGAAGCAGCAAAGGAAGCAGTCTGGATCAAGAAGTTTGTCTCAGAACTTGGTGTGGTTCCAACCATTGATGAAGCAGTGTCGGTTTACTGCAACAACAATGGAGCTATTGCACAAGCAAAGGAACCAAGGTCTCATCAGCGATCCAAACATGTGCTTCGCCGCTATCATCTGATTAGAGAGATTATAAGTAGGAATGATATACAAATTGAGAAAATTCCCACTGAAAGGAATTTAGCGGATCCTTTAACTAAGGCCTTGCCTCAAAGTAAGTTTGAGGGTCATGTTAGAGCCTGTGGTATTGGATACCGTAGCGATTGGCATTAGGCCAAGTGGGAGTTTGTTAGTAATATGAGAGAAGTGTCCTAAGGCAATCGCCTTATAATTGTAATCATTTATTTTAATAAATGAATATTCACTATTTGAGTATACATGTCTATGTATTTGATTGAGATCTTAAACTCATTTACTGAATGTCCACAATACAATTCACAATATGAGAGAATTTGTGATGAATTCACAACTAGTGATTATCTCTACATGTGCAATTGTGAAGTATTGAAATTGTCCCTAGTCGATGAATTGATAGATACGGACACTATCAATTCTGTTGAGACTAGCATGTGTTATTCTCTAATCAGCTGATTCTCACTGGCTGGTGACATTGGGATGTCTGGAGATAAACATGAATGCTAGTTAAGAGAACTAGTTCATTGGAGTGACTGGCTGTAAAACTTCATATGGTAGTCTACATATAGACATGTCAGTGAAATTCTTACTGCAGCTTAAGTTCGATGTTCCTTTAACTTGCGGTGTTCAAGTCATCTTAGTTATGGAGACTTATACTTTGACATCTTAAGCAAGAATCTCCAAGGAGGTGTGGACCCAGGATGGTTGGGTATAAGCCGAAGTGCCCGAAGATGTTTGAACAGTCTACAAAGGATTCACCACTCCTTGCGAGGATATGTATACCCAGGCCTATCGTCGGATTGTTACTCAAAGCATATCATGTTTAGAGTGCGAGTCTCTAAAATACATGAGAGTAATTAGAAATCCAAAGGACGAGAAAGACATTACTTGGGCTAGGTGTGACGTAGTCAGTCTAGTGGGGACTGACACAAACAGACCATGTCCTGAACCAAGTGGGTATAAGATGGTGAAGGGAATGAGGCACGATTCATTAGAGCTGCTGAAGGGATTCAGAATTACTTCTGAGGTCAACCGTTGATCTTTCGATTAATTGGGGGTCATGATGTACTACTAGGTGCCACTCATGATCATTCTATAATTGGTTAATTATAGACGGCCAACATAAATCGAAGATGTATACCCAAGGCCTATCGAGGTACCCAGGATGGTTGGGTATAAGCCGAAGTGCCCAAAGATGTTTGAACAGTTTACAAAGGATTCACCACTCCTTGCGAGGAGATGTATACCCAAGGCCTATCGTCGGATTGTTACTCGAAGCCTCTGGCCAGAGCATGACATGTTCAGAGTATGAATCTCTTAAATACATGAGAGTAATTTGAATCCGTAGGACGAGAGAACGTTACTTGGGCTAGGTGTGACGTTGTCAGCCTAGTGGGGACTGACACACATAGACCATGTCCTGAACCAAGTGGGTATAAGATGGTGAAGGGAATGAGGCACGATTCATTAGAGATGCTGAAGGGTTTCAGAATAATTTCTGAGGTCAACCGTGATCTTTCGATTAATTGGGGATCATGATGTACTACTAGGTGTCACTCATGATCGTTCTATAATTGATGAATTATAGACGGCCAACATAAATCGAAAGCCTATTTAGTCCCACGCACTACGAGTAATTCGAGGGATTTAAAACGAGTTGAAAATTAGATTTTTCGATCAAGAGAGATAAGTCGAATATGAATTTTTCAGAGACGCTTCGGAAGCATAAAATGGCTATGTCTTTTGAAGACTTATTGGACGAATTAAATGAGTTTAATTCATATGGTCTTGGCTTGAGTTTGTCCGGCCAAAGAGGGTCCCCACCCTCTTTGTTTGGCCGGCCACATCAAAAGGGAGAACCAAGTTGTTTGGTTCAAGTTATAAAATAAACCAAGCGTGGATTGTTTTATAAAATTATGGATAATATAAATTTTATAAACTAAGGTTTTGGTTTATTATTTTCATGGAAATTAAAATAAACTTTAATGGTTTATTTTATTTTATAAAATCAATTATGAATTGATTTCTCATGATAAGAAAACTTTATATAATATATTTCTTATGAAATTTTATTCCATAAAGAAAAGGGAGGCATGGTTGTTTTTATTATAAATTAAATTATGATAAAAACTTGGCATGATGGAATAATTCATAAAAATATTTATATGATAAATTCCTAATGAAAATTTATTCCATAAAGAGGAGACTTGACGGTTGAGAGGCTACTATATAAAGGAACCAAGGTAAGGCTTGATTCTTAATCCAAGAGATCTAGGAATAAGTCCTCTCTCTCTCTCCTTCTCTCCCTCTCCCTCTCTAGTGCCGCCGGCCCTAGAGGCCCCTGCTGACGTGAGCTCCACCACCACCGGCCTCCTTCTCCGGCATCCAAGCTCTGACGATCAGCCAACCTTGGCCACCAAGAAGTCGCCGCAAGAAGAAGAAGAAGCGGGCGCATCTCCTTCCTTCTTCCCGGAATCTTGATTCCGTTCTTCGTTTGGTGGTTAGTCTTCCCATCTCTCTCTTGGTATTCTTGTCGTGCCTTTGGAGAATCTAGTAGTTCTTGTCGGCACGAAACTCGTGGCTTTGCGAAGTCATCCCGAAGAAAACTCGGCATGGACCCGAATAGAGGCGGAGCTTCCAAGGGACGCTACGGTTGGATCTCTTCCCTTTCTCCGAGTTACGCGAGGTACCATGTAAATTAGTTTACGTTTCTGCAAAATTTTAAATATATGATCATGTCCACACAACATAAGGTTGCATGATAGATGTGTGGTTAAATAATTTGAGAAATTATTTATGCTAAATCTTCCGCTGCACGTAATTAAATTTAAAAATTACGAACCCACATCCATGTCAACATGCACCCGGTCCCGACACTTTCTTCGAGTTACGCAAGGTAATATGCAAATTAGTTTACGTTTCTATAAAAATTTTAAATATATGATCATGTCTACACAAGATAAAATTGCATGCTTAGATGTGTGGTTAAATAATTTAGAGAAATTATTTATGCTAAACCTTCCACTGCACGTAATTAATTTTAAAATTACGAACCCGCATCCATGTCAACATGCACCCGGACCCAACAGTGGTATCAGAGCCGAGGTATGTGTTCGACATAATCATATAATTGTTTTGCGGAAAGCTTTATCATGATCTTAATTTTGGAAAAATTTTCAATTATGGAAACTTTCCAATTATGGTAAATTTTTTATTTAGAAATTTCAAAGTTTGGAAATCCTCATGAAATTTCGCAAACTTTTGAAATATCTCTGTTTCTGAAATTTTATGATAATTGTGAAACCTTTCCATTTTTGGAAACTTTCCAATTTTGGAAATTTTCTATTTCGGAAATTTTCCAATTTTGGAAAAACATAAGTTTTCTTTGTACCAGAAACTTACAATTATTCTGAAAACTTTTTATTTTTGAAAAATTTCCATTTATGGAAAGCTCGCAATTTTAGGCACTTTCTTTCAAGAAAGTCTAGATAAATTATGGGAATATTAATTGGCATTTAAATTTATAATTGGAAATTAAATTATTTACAAAATTCTTTATTTTGGATTGAGACTCGGGGAGCCGTCCAATTTAAAGTTAGTTGTTATAATTAAATTTCCTAAATTGAATTTAAATTGTCAAATGTTTAATTTGGATTGAGCCTCGGGGAGCCATCCAAATTAAGTTATTGATATTAATTTTACATAAATAAAACATGTGATCAAATCTTGAAAATTTTTGAGGTGATTCTAAAACGATAATTTTTTTATTTGATTTATGAGGTGATGCTCTTACATATTATTGTCTCCAAAATTAATTAGGAAAATTATTTCCTATAGAGTATATTTTCTTAAATAAGATTTTCATGAAAATAATATGTGGTTGAATTAAGGGAATCTGTCTCTTAATTTAATAAGATTTGATTTAGAGAAATCAAAGTCTTAAACATATTATTTCCGAAATTGATTATGATAATTCAGGAAATTATTTCCCAAAACAATTTCTTGAATAAAATATGAAATTAGAATAAGGAAATCCGGTTTCTAATTCAATTAATGAGACTTGATAAATTAAGTCACATACATACTTTATTAAGGAAATCGTTAGAACATGACATAATTATATATCATGAATGTGCATAAAAGAAAAGGATGAGACCCAAAACCCCTTACAAAATATTAAGGCCAACACCTTCCATTAATATGGTTAGAACCGAAGTTTTGTTTCTCGTTTGGTTTGATGGACACATCCATGCCCGGCATGAACCCCAACATGTTCAAACCATGGAATTAGTTTATGATTAATATAGTTGGAGTTAGAGGTCAATCCTTAGTTTTGGTTGTTGGACACATCCAAGCCTGACTAAACGGTTGAATGAGCTCCAACCATATTAAAACTATTTCTTGATTAATGGGTCAGCCTTAAGCTTGGAGCATCGATTTGTTGTGCCACAGCCAAGGTCGATGTAAAGTGAGGTGCAGTTGGGTGCTATGTATATTGTTGCATACTTGTTAATGAGTTAACAACCCAATGATTTATGCAAAAATTCAATTAGTTAATAGCATAATGTGATAGTTACATATGTATAATATGTAATCGGTATAATTACCTACCTTCATAGCTAAGAATAACTTGATGGACTCTAGCCATGGTTGTTCTTATCTATGGTTGGATATCAACCTATTTGGAGATGTTCCTACGATCTCCCGAATTGATAAAAAGGGTTATTCAATTCGAAAAATAAATAGGATTTAATTAATGTATATTGATTCATTCTTTATCATTCTTATCACATAACCTCAATTTATATTTCTAGGATAATCACCTGATCATGTCTTCTCTGAATTTGCATTCCATTTTGGACACCAATAAGATGACTGGGCCAAACTTCATATACTGGCTTCGAAACCTGAGGATAGTCCTCAAGGCAGAAAAGTTTGCTTATGTCCTTGAAGAACAACTTCCCAACTATCCTCCTGAAGATGCAACTCCAGACCAGTTAGTGGCCTATCAGAAATATGTGGTCGATTCTGAACTTGCAAGTTGCATCATACTAGCTGCTATGGTATCTAAGCTACAAAAGCAGCATGGGCATATGGATGATCATACCATCGTCTTCCATCTTCATGAGCTGTTTGACGAGCATGTGAGATCCGAAAGGTTTGAGGTCTCCAGACTCCTCTTCGCCTCTAATATGCAGGAAGGCACTTCTGTTTCACAGCTTGTGTTGAAGATGTTAGGGTACATTGAGCGACTAGGCACACTCGGATTTGCAATGGATCACGAACTAAGTATTGACTTAATTCTGTTTTGTTTACCCAAGAGTTACTCACAGTTTGTGATGAACTATCGGATGAACAAACTGGAGACTACCATTCCTGAGTTGCTTAACCTGCTGAAGACTGTAGAGCCTTCTGTAAAGCAGGATCAGAAGATGGTACTGTTAGTCGGTTCCTCAAATAAAGGCTTTAAGAGGAAGCCCAAAGAACAAAATAAGGGAAGGAAGAAAAAGGCCAAAAAGATTGAAAGTGCACCAAAAGGCACTTGCCATCACTGCGGCAAGGAGGGCCACTGGCGAAGAAACTGCAAGGTTTATCTTGAGTCCCTGAAGAAGAAGGCATCTAATGCCCCATCCTCTTCAGGTATCTTCGTTATTGAATGTCACTCTATTTCCTCGGACACCTGGGTACTTGATACTGGGTGTAGATCACATATATGTAATGGCATACAGGGGCTAAGGAATAGAAGAAGACTCGTTAAGGGTGAAGCGAATTTGTGAGTTAGAAATGGAGCAATGATTGCTATTGTTGCCATCGGAACATATTTGCTAAAGCTCCCTACTGGACTTGTCTTAGAATTGGATAATTGTTATTTTGTTCCTTCGTTAATAAAGAACATTGTATCTATTTCATGCTTGAATGAAAAGGGTTATCATTTAACTTTTAGTTACAATTCCTGTTACATAACTTTAAATGGTGTTCTTTATGGGACCGAAACTTTATGCAATGGTATCTACACGTTAGATTTATCCGGTGACGTTTTCAATATCGAAGATAGCAACAAACGTGCTCGCATAGATAATCAAATAGACTCATATATGTGGCATTGTCGTCTTGGCCATGTAAGCAAGAAACGCATGACCAAATTACACTGATGTAGAATTCTGGAATCATTTGAACTTGGTTCATTTGATACATGCGAATCATGCTTAAAAGGCAAGATGACCAAATTACCCTTTTCCGAAAAAGGTAAACCAGTGGGAGAATTGCTTGGTCTAATACATACTGATGTATGTGGACCAATGTCAACTCTTGCACAAGGAGGCTATAGCTACTTTATTACGTTTATCGATGATCACTCACGATTCGGGTATGTGTTCTTAATGAAACACAAATCTAAAGCTTTTGAGAAATTCAAAGAGTTCAGAAGTGAAGTAGAGAAACAGCTTGACAAAAGTATTAAGATACTTCGATCCGATCGAGGTGGTGAATACTTAAGTCAAGAGTTTCAAGATTATCTTAGGGGCAATGGGATATTGCCTCAATGGATTCCGCCATATACACCACAGCATAATGGTGTATCTGAGAGGCGTAACCGAACCTTGATGGACATGGTTAGATCTATGATGAATCATGCAACTCTTCCAAAATACTTTTGGGGCTATGCGCTTAAGATAGCTGTTTACTTACTAAACAGAGTCCCGACCAAGGTAGTCTCTACTAATCCATATGAGACGTGGAATAGTAAGAAACCTTATTTATCTCACCTAATGATATGGGGTTGTCCTGCTTATGTAAAGCGGACTGTATCAGATAAATTGGATGTTAAGTCTGATAAATGTCTATTTATTGGATACCCTAAGGAAACAAAAGGTTACCAATTCTATCATCCCTTGGAATAAAAGGTGTTTGTTTCAAGGCATGCTGTATTTCTAGAAAAAGAATTTCTTTTACAAGAAAACAGTGGGAGTAGCATTGAACTTGAAGAAGTTCAAGAAACTCCAATAGACATTACAGAGACACCTAGTCTAGACCCACAACCAATAACTCATAATGATGAGCTATCAGTTGAACCTAAAACAACACCACTTCTTCGTAGGTCTGATAGGACACGCAATATTCCAGAGAGATATGAATTTCTCATATGTGAATCGAACGACGTGTTACTCATTAACGATGACGAACCTATCAGTTATGAAGATGTTCTGAAAAAATTCAGAAAGGGATAAATGGCTTGAAGCCATGAAGTCGGAAATGGATTCCAGGTACAAAAATCAAGTATGGGACTTGGTTAACCCACCTGAAGGGATTAAGCCCATAGGGTGCAAGTGGGTTTTCATGAAAAAAAACGACATGGAAGGTAATGTTATTACCTTTAAGGCTAGATTAGTGGCAAAAATGATATCGTCAGAAACAAGGAATTGATTATAACGAAACTTATTCGCCAGTAGCTATGCTTAAATCCATTCGGATGCTCCTGGCCATAGCAGCTCATTATGATTATGAGATATGGCAAATGGATGTGAAAACAACTTTCCTTATTGGAAACCTGCTTGAGGATGTATACATGATACAACCTTAAGATTTCACATCGGTTAATAAAACCAAAGTATGCAAGCTTCGACGATCCATATATACACTAAAGCAAGCATCTAGGAGCTGGAACATCCGTTTTGATGAGACAATCAAAGAGTTTGATTTCTCACAAAATCCTAATGAACCTTGTGTGTATAAGAAGGTTAGTGGGAGTGCAGTCATATTCCTAGTGTTATATGTCGATGACATTTTACTTATATGAAATGATATATCAGTCTTACATTCAGTTAAAATTTGGTTGTCCAAAACTTTCTCCATGAAAGACCTGGGAGAAGCAACCTATATCCTTGGGATTAGAATCTATAGAGATAGATTAAAACGGTTGCTTGGTCTTTCGCAGTCTACATATATAGACCGAGTGCTAGAAAGGTTTAGCATGTCGGAATCCAAGAAAGGTTACCTTCCCATCGGGCATGGGATCAACCTTTCGAAGTCTATGTGTTCGCGCACAGAAGACAAGAGGATTTGCATGAGTAAGATTCCTTATGCATCCACGATAGGATCCATCATGTATGCTATGTTATGTACTAGGCCCGATGTATTGTAAGCTCTGAGCGTCACAAGCAGATACCAGTCTGATCTAGGAATGGATCATTGGGCGGCTGTCAAGACAATCCTCAAGTACTTAAGAAAGACTAAGGATGTGTTCCTAATATATCGAGAAGGTGATATGGTAATACATGGGTATACAGATGTCAGTTTCCAGACAGATAAGGATGACTCCAAATCTCAGTCCGGATGCGTATTTATTTTGAATGGAGGCACAATAAGTTGGAAGAATTCTAAGCAAGACACCGTAGCGGATTCTACCATGGAAGCGGAATATATTGCAGCTTAGGAAGCAACAAAGGAAGCAGTCTGAATCAAGAAGTTTCTCTCAGAACATGGTGTGGTTCCAACCATTGATGAAGCAATACCGATTTACTGCGACAACAATGGAGCTATTGCACAAGCGAAGGAACCAAGGTCTCATCAGCGATCCAAATATGTGCTTCGATGCTATCATCTGATCTGAGAGATTATAAGTAGAAATGATATTCAAATTGAGAAAATTCCCACTGAAAGGAATTTAGCGGATCCTTTAACTAAGGCTTTGCCTCTAAGCAAGTTTGAGGGTCATGTTATAGCCTGTGGTATTGGGTATCGTAGCAATTGGCATTAGGCCAAGTGGGAGTTTGTTAGTGACATGAGAGAAGAGTCCTAAGGCAATCGCCTTATGATTGTAATCATTTAATTTTTAATAAATGAATATTCACTATTTGAGTATACATGATTATTTGATTAAGATCTTAAGCTTATTTACTGAATGTCCGCAATACAATTCACAGTATGGGAGAATTTGTGATGAATTCATAACTAGTGATTATCTCTACATGTGCAATTGTGAAGTATTGAAATTGTCCCTAGTCGATGAATTGATAAATACGAACCCTATCAATTCTGTTGAGACTAGCATGGGTTATTCTCTAATCANTCTGAGCGTCACAAGCAGATACCAGTCTGATCTAGGAATGGATCATTGGGCGGCTGTCAAGACAATCCTCAAGTACTTAAGAAAGACTAAGGATGTGTTCCTAATATATCGAGAAGGTGATATGGTAATACATGGGTATACAGATGTCAGTTTCCAGACAGATAAGGATGACTCCAAATCTCAGTCCGGATGCGTATTTATTTGAATGGAGGCACCAATAAGTTGGAAGAATTCTAAGCAAGACACCGTAGCGGATTCTACCATGGAAGCGGAATATATTGCAGCTTAGGAAGCAACAAAGGAAGCAGTCTGAATCAAGAAGTTTTCTCTCAGAACATGGTGTGGTTCCAACCATTGATGAAGCAATACCGATTTTACTGCGACAACAATGGAGCTATTGCACAAGCGAAGGAACCAAGGTCTTCATCAGCGATCCAAATATGTGCTTCGATGCTATCATCTGATCTGAGAGATTATAAGTAGAAATGATATACAAATTGAGAAAATTCCCACTGAAAGGAATTTAGCGGATCCTTTAACTAAGGCCTTGCCTCAAAGCAAGTTTGAGGGTCATGTTAGAGCCTGTGGTATTGGGTACCGTAGCGATTGGCATTAGGCCAAGTGGGAGTTTGTTAGTTGAATGAGAGAAGTGTCCTAAGGCAATCGCCTTATGATTGTAATCATTTATTTTAATAAATGAATATTCACTATTTGAGTATACATGTGTATTTGATTGAGATCTTAAACTCATTTACTGAATGTCCGCAATACAATTCACAGCATGAGAGAATTTGTGATGAATTCACAACTAGTGATTATCTCTACATGTGCAATTGTGAAGTATTGAAATTGTCCCTAGTCGATGAATTGATAAATACGGACACTATCAATTCTGTTGAGACTAGCATGGGTTATTCTCTAATCAGCTGATTCTCACTGGCTGGTGACATTGAGATGTCCGGAGATAAACATGAATGCTAGTTAAGGGAACTAGTTCATTGGAGTGACTGGCTGTAAAACTTCATATGGTAGTCTACATATAGATATGTCAGTGAAGTTCTTACTGCAGCTTAAGTGCGATGTTCCTTTGACTTGCGGTGTTCAAGTCATCTTGGTCATGGAGACTTATACTTTGACATCTTAAGCAAGCATCTCCAAGGAGGTGTGGACCCAGGATGATTGGGTATAAGCCGAAGTGCCCGAAGATGTTTGAACAGCCTACAAAGGATTCACCACTCCTTGCGAGGAGATGTATACCCGAGGCCTATCGTCGGATTGTTACTCGAAGCCTCTGGCCAGAGCTTGACATGTTCAGAGTATGAATCTCTTAAATACATGAGAGTAATTAGAATCCGTAGGACGAGAAAATGATACTTGGGCTAGGTGTGACGTAGTCAACCTAGTGGGGACTGACACACATAGACCATGTCCTGAACTAAGTGGGTATAAGATGGTGAAGGGAATGGGGCATGATTCATTATAGCACCTGAAGGGTTTCAGAATTGTTTCTGAGGTCAACCGTTGATCTTTCGATTAATTGGAGATCATGATGTACTACTAGGTGACACTCATGATCCTCCTATAATTAATTGATTAATTATAGACGACCAACATAAATCGAAAGCATATTTAGTCACACGCACTACCAGCAATCCGAGGGATTTAATACGAGTTGAAAATTAGATTTTTCAATCAAGAGAGATTATGTTTAGTTGAGCCAAACGATAAGTCGAATCTGAATTTTTCATAGACGCATCGGAAGCGTAAAATGGATAAGTCTTTTGAAGACTTAATAGATGAATTAAATAAGTTTAATTCATTAGAACTTGCCTTGGATGGGCCGGCTAAAGAGGACCTCCATCCTCTTTGCTTGGTCGGCCACAACAAAGGGAGAGAACTAAGTTTTTGGTTCAATTTATAAAATAAACCAAGTGTGGTTTGTTTTATAAAATTATGGATGATATAAATTTTAATATAATAAACCATGATTTGGTTTATTTTTCATGGAAATTAAAATGAACCATGGATTGGTTTATTTTTTATAAAATCAATCATGGATTGATTTACCATGATAAGGAAATTTATTCCATAGGAGAGAAGATTTTTATCATGAATTAAAATATAATTTTAACCATGATATAAAATCAAACTTGGCATGATGGAATATGTTATTCCATATTTGAGAGGCTTGATGGTTGAGAGGCCACAATATAAAGGACCCAAGGCAAGGCTTGGGGGTGGATGATAGAGATGAAGGCATAGGCTCTCTCCCTCTCTTTCTCTCCTTCTCTTCTCCCCTTCTTGCCGTGCGCCAACCAGCCCTAAGAAGGAGCACCAGCCGGCCATCCTTTTGTGGTTAGTCTTCCGACATCTCTCTTGGTTTTTCTTGTCGCATTCTCGGAGAATCTAGTAGTTCTCGAGAACACGAAACTCGTGGCTTTGCGAAGTCATCCCGAAGATACTCGGCGTGGATGCGAATAGAGGCAGAGCATCCAAGAGACGCTTACGGTTGGATCTCATCCCTTCCTTCGAGTTACGCGAGGTAATATGTAAATTAGTTTACGTTTCTGCAAAAATTTTAAATATATTATACTGTCTACACAAGATAAAATTGCATGCTTAGATGTTTGGTTAAATAATTTAGAGAAATTATTTATGCTAAACCTTCCGCTGCACGTAATTAATTTTAAAATTACGAACCCGCATCCATGTCAAGATGCACCCGGACCCAACAATCCATGTGCACCAATCAAAGTATACACAAGAAATGCTCCGTAAATTCAACATGAGTGATTCAAAAGAGGTAACCACTCCCATGGCCACGAACACAAGATTGGACAATGACGAGAGTTGAAAACCCGTTGATTTGACCCAATATCGGAGCATGATAGGTAGTTTACTATACCTCACAGCTAGTCAACATGATATCCTTTTCGCTGTGGGTATGTGCGCTAGGTATCAAGTTTGTGCCAAAGAATCTCACTTAATCGCTGTTAAAAGGATTTTGAGATATCTTAAAGGCACAATTGGAGTCGGTCATTGGTACCCCCGTACCGAATCATTTGACCTAATTGGCTATACCGATTCTGACTATGCTGGATGTAAGTTGGATCGGAAAAGCACGAGTGGGGGTTGCCAATTCCTAGGATCATCTCTAGTTAGTTGGTCAAGTCAGAAGCAACATTGTGTTACTCTCTCCACGACCGAGGCAGAATATATTGCTATGGGAGAAAGTGTATCACAGTTGTTGTGCATGATTCATACTCTAGAGGACTATGGATTAAGTTACAAAGGTGTGCAAGTGTTATGTGACAATATTAGCACTATTAACCTAACCAAGAATCCAGTCTATCATTCTAGGACCAATCATATTGAAGTGCGTCACCACTTCATTAGGGATCATGTAGCTAGGGGAGATATTGTACTCTCACATGTAGATTCCAAGTCAAACCTCGCTGACATTTTCACTAAACCACTCCCTGAAAATGAGTTTAGCTTTTTAAGAAGGGAGGGAGTTGGGAATGTGTCGCGCTTCATCAATATTAAAATGCATTCAAAACCCTTCATGATTATTTCGAAATTGTTGGGAAACAATTGGGCAACTTTGGGGACATCTCACACAAAATATAAGGTTCAACAAAACGTCTTTCTTTGCTAGAAATGGGGTGAGATGTTAGGATCAACTCAATTTCTCAAAATGTCAATGCATCCCTTGAGAAATTAAGTTGACGAGATAAAAATCACTTCGGTGACCAAGTATGGGGAAAACCAATGCATAACATATGTGTTTTTGGCTCCATGATCATACCTGGACATTCTAATCATGGAAACTTGATTGGAAAATTGAATTTGGCACAATCTTGGTTGAAATTGCTTGAATGATTGTTGTTTGAGTTTGACTCCACTTGTGTGGAGCAAAGTGGTTGCTAAACCTATAAGGGCCTTTGATCTATGTTCAGGGATCAATTTTAATCAAGGGATCACTTTCAAGATCAATATCTTTCATCAGATCCCTTCAGAAATCGTGTAAAAGTCTGAAACTAAATGTTTCAGATCGTATCAGGGAGTATCAGGAACCCTGATCGGTCATTGGACCGATCAGGAGTAGGGTTGATCGGTCCCCGGACCGATCTCGCTCCCTCCAGTGGTGATCGGTCCACAGACCGATCAGAGGGGTCACAGAGACTTTGCGAAGTTTCGGCTAAACATTATGTGCTTGCCTGGATCGGTCCCCTGACCGATCTAGCACCCTGTGGTGATCGGTCCACAAACCGATCAGGGGGCCTCAAAAATATCATCCAACCCTACTGTTGGCTTCCTGATCGATCAGCCGATCGATCAGGAGCCTGACTGATTGGTCACTCGACCGATCAGGACCAGGCCAGTCCGATCAGGCTGAAGCCTGATCGGTCTGGGCGCTCTCAGATCGAACGGTGATCCGTTCGATCACATTAAATTTCGGTTGGTGGACTGATCCACCAACCTAATAACTTCGCGAAAACCCATCATCTCCCAAGCCCTAGCGCCAAACCTCACTACGTGCGCCTCTTCAACCTGTCCGAGAGCCTTCCCTGCGTTTCCTTCCTCCTCTTGCGAGTAAGCTTGTGCGCGCACGTGCGATCCTGAGAAGATTTTCTGCGAGCGTTTTCATGTCTTCTGCGAGTTCCCCTTTCACTACGCATCTGTCTTGCGCAGAGAGCCTCTTATTGCGCAAGTCTCATCTTCCTGACTCCAAGATCTTCATCACCAACCTTCAATGGCACCTAAGTAAGCGTTGTTATTTAGTTTCTTTTTCAGATCAGTATGTATTAGAAGCTAACCATGTTTTGGTGTTCTATTGTTGTGTCGTAACCTCATGTTTTGACCGTGACTCCTCCTTGCCCTGGCTTACCTTATGATTATGTTATCTATGATCAAATCTCTCTTTCATTTGATTATTGTCCCCATTCTATATCAAACTGATGAATCTCATGATCAACTCCACCTTATGTTCACTTGATTATTCTTAGTATGATCAATTCATGGGTCATTGATTAAACTGTGTCTTGACTAATGTGATCAAATCTTGATCAAACCTGCTGTCTTGATTATTCTAATTCTATTCTCTAGAAAATCATCTAAGGGAAAAGAACCAATGGAGGGAAGCTCAAAGGGCAAAGGCCCTTCATCATCTACACCTCCTTCAAGACCTCCACCACCTCCACATACCAGATTTCAGAATTTTCATTTTGCTCTAAACTTCCAATGGCACAATTTCAAACTCATGCCATGTCGGACGGTGGACCAAACCTACATTTACGAACACTCTCCAACGATCCAAAAAATCAGAGAACACTATGAACTTCGATCCGTTCATTTCCTGGAGAGGCCAATCAATGTTGACTTGGTCTCTGAGTTCTATAATAACATGGTTAGTGGAGAGGGCATGGGGTGGAGGACCCGTGTCGCCAGTGTCGACCTTGATTTTAACCTATCCGCCTTCACTACCTTTCTTGGTTGTCGCCTATCCGAGAATACTTTTTCTCTCTACCCTTACCTTCCAGATCCTCTACCGGTTCCCTTTGATGGAGTCACCCCTGACTCCATCCATGAGTACTTCTTTGATCAACCCAGGTCGAGGGATCTCGATGAGGTTACCAGTGACTTCCCTACATTTGCTGCTCTTCGCCTTTCTCCCATTGATTATGTCTTATTTAAGATAATCACTAACTGTCTTCTCCCTACTACTACAAAGCACCTAGATGTGATTCATCCATTCCACTGCTTGATGCTCTACGGGATGCATCGGCAGTTAGACTTTGATATCGTGCCGTCCATCTATTTCTTCATCATCATCCACAGTCTGATGTACGGTCAGACAGTCTACATGCCATTTGGCCATATCATCACTGCCTGGCTACAGTCCGTTAGGATCGATGTTTCACAAGGCCACACTGTACCCATGGTTCGACAGGACTGCCGACTTGATCGTCGCATGCTGGCCCAGTCTGGTATTATTGTCGGACCACTAGGGCTGAGATGGAAGGATCGGAGACGTGAGGGGGAGTTACCAGGAGCAGCCCACGATCAGGAGGCGCCAACTGATACTGAGGATAACAATGAATGGGCTCCTGATCTCTACTGGCAGGTTGCGGAGCTAGAGCAGAAGATGGAGCACAAGTTGCATATTTCCGAGCTCTAGCGATAGGAGGTCAGCTCAGAGTTTCAGTCTTTCGATCGCTGACTAGGCAGTCTAGCTTTCGAGGCCTCTGAGATCAGCTCACTCCAGGACACGTGGTATGAGGAGTGGTATCATCATACGTTTCCTGGTGGTGCGTCCCCCAGCATCTCTCCACCAGGGGATGTTATATATATTGCTGATTCTTCAGACGATGACCACGCGGGGGATTGATGACATTGACTGTTACGATATTTGATCTTGCTCAGTTCTTTTGAGGTGTCTTGACTTTGATGCAATATGATGCATCTGATATTTTGCATGTACTTCATAGTTCCCCTATCGTGTTTTGATTGTCGGCATATATGTGTGTTCCTATGTCTATATCTGCATGTGTGCCTCATTCTATATTGATTATGATTTTGCTTATGATGTCATGTTCCATATGATACATATGCTTATTTTGTCATGCCTTATCTTTGTCATATGCCCTCAATCTTTCACATCTTATGTTGTTTTGGGATACCCCTAGGGTTGAGGGGGAGTATGGTTAAACATAACAGCCCCTCTAGACCCTTTTCGGTGTTCGACAAAGGGGGGAGAGTGTGGTTGGTTAAGTTTAGGATGATTATGCTGTAGGGGGAGGATCCTGATTTCCCTATGATTCTGAATTTGAGAAAATTGAGTGAGAATCCCTAAACTTAAAATTGGATTGTCAAGGGGGAGATTGTTGATGTAGTCTAACCCTGATTGTTGATTTTGGTGTTGACATCGATTTTAGTTTAGGTTGATGATAATGACTTTGATTAAGTCCTGATCGGGGATTAGGCATGGTATGGAAAATCCTAGCATGGAGGGCTAGGTATTGGAAAATCCTAACCTGGAGGGTTAGGTGTGGAAAATCCTAGCTTGCAGGGCTAGGTGTTGGAAAAGTCTTAATTCGGAAAGGTTGGGTGAAAAGTCCTAGTTAGAGGGCTAGGTGAAAAGACCTAACTTGGAGGGTTAGGTGAAAAGTCCCAACTTGGAGAGTTAGGTGAAAAATCCAAGCTTGGAGGGCTAGGTTGGAAAAGTTCTAACACGGAAGGGTTGGGTGAAAAGTCCTAGCTTGGAGGGCTAGGTGAAAAGTTCTAACTTGGAGGATTAGGTGAAAAGTCCCAACTTGGAGGGTTAGGTGAAAAAGTCCTAGCTTGGAGGGTTAGGTTGTATGAAATCCTAGCTTGGAGGGCTAGGTTTGAGTCTCTAGATCGGTCTGGTGACCGATCAGGGAAGTTGGCACGCTGCTCCTTCGTGGATCGGTCTGGTGACTGATCCAGCGATGACTGATCGGTCTGGTGACCGATCAAGGAGCACACAGTGAGGTTGGGAGCCTACTATGTGGCTCCTAATCGGTCTGGTGACCGATCCGGGAGCAGGTCGTTGCCTCGTTGCCTGGCTCCTGATCGGTCCGGTGACCGATCAGGGAGCAGGTAGCTTCCTCACTGCCTTGCTCCTGATCGGTCCGGTGACCGATCAGGGAGCACACAGTGAGTTGAGTTCCCCTGCTGATCAGGTCCTGAACGGTCTGGTGACCGATCAAAGACTTAGGATCTAATTTCCGCAGTTACTGTTCACTCAGACGTAGACCGATCAGGCTTGAGCCTGATCGGACAATGGCTATCCTGATTGGTCTGGTGACCGTTCAGGCCTATGTCGCCTAGAAAGCTGGGAGTCCCTGCAAAGCGGTGGATCGGTCTGGTGACCGACCCACAAGCCCTGGATCGGTTCCGTGACCGATCACTTTAATTCAAATTGCATTGTCAGACGCTCTGATCGCGCCTGAATGTATCCGATTCTCTGCGCTTAACCTCTGATACTTGATTTTCTGCTTGATATGCTCTGCTAATACTCTGATTGAGCCGCAGGTGACAGGGAAGGATTCAAACACTCAATGAGAGTCAATGGAGGCCTTTCCTTGGAGCAGGTTTGTCCGTTTTCCATCTCAGGTTGCAACGGACGCTGGTGGTGGCTGGAGCTGCTGGCTGGGGCTGGTCTGAGGGAAGCTCAGGGAGTCCAGAAGAGCTCAGTGGTGGCTGGTGGTTGCAGAAGAGCTGCTGGAGGCTACAGTGAGATGTTGACTTGGCGCTAGTGGAGAGTAGATAAGCAGAGTGGTGGAGAAGAGCAGAGTAGAACTTTTGGTTGCCTTGGTTTTCTGCTGTGACTTCTTGCTGCGTGCTTGTGCTCTTGGCTGATCATCCTCGCTTGAGAAAGCTACTGTGATCTTTAAAGCAACCATTCCTTGCTTGAGCACATGGAGGAAGGAACAAGAGGCTTTGAGTCCAACAGCGAGAAGACACGAAGAAAGGGGTTCTTGCGTGAGATCGTCGCTGGGTGGAGCTCGGAAGAAGCTTGCTGTGTTCTTGTCTGAGCTAAGTGCTAAGTAAGATCTTTCTTGTGTTTCATTGTGCATAAAACTATATCTTTGATCGAAACGTTGTGGAGAGGTTACTCCACTGAGAAGGAGGTTGGTTTCTATCCGGATCTTCCGGGGCTTGATCTGCCGATGATCAAGGGATCACCCACCTTAAGGGCACGCCAAGGAGTAGGGGCAAGTTATCCCCGAACCTTGTAAATCCTCTTGTTAGCGTTCTTATGTTTGCTCATAGTTTAGATTTTAGTTTTCTGCATATTCTATTTTTACTACTTCCGCTGTGCTACTAAAAGCTTGAGGGCAGAAATTTGAAAAGCATAAAGTCCAAGTATTTGGCTATATTCACTGCCCCCCTTTCTAGCCATCCGAGTTCCAATAGCATTTTGCACCAACAATCTTTCCTTTTTTGATGTTTGACAATATCTTAAGTTAGATTGGGTCTTCTGGTTCTAGGTTTAACACATGGGAGAAATCGAAAAAAATCTAGTTTTAACACTTGGGAGAAATCGAAAAAAGCTAACTTAAGCCCTCTCTCCCCCTTTGTCACACATCAAAAGGAGATAAACAAAAAAAGAATGATTTGCACCACAAATAAGAAAAAAAAACTTAAGCCTTTCTTCCCCTTTTTAAGATAGTCTCTCTTCTCCTTTTGAAAATACTTAAGATATATATATATATATATATATATATTTTCAAAAATAATTTTCAAAACTCTCCCCCTTTTAAAAAAAATTAAGTACTTGTTCTAGAAAAATATGCTAAATGACACTAAGTACTATAAAAAACATTACACCAAAAATATGTGAAACCCCTTTTTTTAACAAATTTGATCTTCTCTAAGTCTGACACAATCCTAGGAATCTTGTTAATCACAAGAAAATTCCTATGTGTCTTAGGGATTTTTCCAAACTCAAGATAAAGCATTTTTGAAACTTTTCAAAAGTATTTAAAGGGTAAAAAAAATTTCAGGATGAGTTTTGAAAATATAATATTATGTTTTCAAATGATTTTAAAAGATAATGCATGAAAGCATAATATTTTTGAAACTTTTTAATATTTCTTTTTAATTTGACCTCCTCCTAAACTTGACACAGTCCTAGGAAGCTTATTCTCTACAAGTGATCTTCCTCTGAGTTTTAGAGTTTGATTCAAATGAAAAGAGTTTAAAAACATTAATAAGTATTTTGAAATAATCAGGAATAATATATTAATTTCTATTGACTTGGACTCCCCCTAAATCTGACACAATCTTGGGAATTCTTGTAGATAATTAAGAAATCTTCCTATGTGTCTTTAGAGTTTATCCAAATCAAAAAAGCAATTAAAGCAATTTGAAGAATATTTTTGGATGAATATAATAGTTTTCAAGAAAATAATTTTTGAAGAATCTTTTTTTGGAATATATTTTTCGAACCACATTTTGACAGAAATGATAATAATTTTTTTTAAAGCACAAACCATTATGAAAAGATATAAATTTTTGAAAAGTATAAATTTTGAGAAATTATTTTTAAAAAATCCGTAAAAATATAAACTCCTCCTGAACCTGACACCTTCTGGCTACCCTTGTTAACTACAAGGACCTCTACATAAGTGTCTTAAGGGACTTTAGTGTTGACCTAGAAGGTTTGTGTCTAAGTGTAGGTAAAACAACTTTCGAAATGTTATAGTTTTCGAAAATGTATTCATAAGTAAACACCCATTCAAGCATGAAATTTATTAAAACATTATTATGTTTAAACACTATTTTGAAAATAGATTTTTTAGAAAATATCCTAATTATTTTGAAAACATTTTGAAAAGCGTTTGTCAATTGATTAGTCCTTAACATCTCACCGATTTTAAATGTTTCAATACAAGCAAGCACGGTTGCCTTATAGGTGTTTGTGAGATGCTTGAATAATTTTTCTCAATTTAATTTATAGATTGCTTGATCTTGAGTTAGATTCAAGTTTAATCAACTAGTAGCTTAAAAGTATTTTTCAATAATTGGCTTCCAGGTCTTGGCGAGGCACAGAGTGCTTCTTTGGCCATAGCCTTATTGGATCATCAAACCTTTCATTTGACATAGCTTTTAAAGAAAGAATGCTATTTAATTTACTTTTTGAAAAACTCTGGTCTAACTAGTCTAGGATGTGGCGAGGTAGCTTCGGCTAGTTCCCTAACGTACTATCATCTCGCCCTATCCTGGTATTAGGTTAGGCAAGTATCAACCAATCTTTTTCCTATCTATCCATTCTAAATTATGCAGAAACGTAAACATGAATGACATAGTAAATATATAAGACGTGAAAAGCAAATGCATGGACATGACATTTATGCATGAGTCAATCAAGTCAAAACATTTTAATTAAATTTCTAATAAAGTATCAAATTCTCGATTTGATACTAACCATGTGAACCCGCGAATATGTCAACCCACTTTGACATATTTGTTGTTATTTAGTTGATTATTCCAGTTGAGTAGAATTTTATATAATTTCATATCTGATGGTAATTAATTGGAATTTAGTTCATGGATTTTTTTGAATTAAGGATTGAATTTATTATTAATTAATTAACATTTATGTTGTATAAAAAGGATTTAAGTTGTAAAGATTTAGTTAACATTTAAGTTATTAAGGATTAATTAAGTTTTGTGTTATTATGATTTAATTAGTTAAGAATTAATTAAAGGTTAAATTGTTAAGAATTAATTAAAGATTTAATTATTTAAGAATCAATTAAGGTTTACTTATTTAAGGATTAATTATGGTTTAATTATTTAAGCCTTCATTGGTCGTAGCCTTATTGGATCATCAACCCTTTCCTTAGACAAAGTCTTTTAATGAAAAAATGCTTTTTAATTTACTTTTTGAAATACTCTGGTCTAACTAGTCTAGGATGTGGTAAGGTAGGTTCGGCTAGTTCCCTAACATACTATCATCTCGCCCTATCATGGTACTTGCTTAGGCAAGTATCAACCAATCTTTTTTCTATCTATCAATTCTAAATTATGAAGAAACGTAAACAAAAGGACATATTCGTTGGCGGAACTTCTGACAGAACTCCAGGCGGTAGAGGGGCTATTTCAGCAGAGTGCTCATGCTTTTGTTGCTGAAAAGGTTTCTACGTCTATGCTGAAAGGCAAGAAGAAGAAGAAACAAGGTTTGGCAAAGAAAGTGGCAGGATCTCAGGGACCGCAGGCTAGAGTGAAGGAGCCAAAAGGTATGTGCTTCATGTGCAAGCAGACTGGACATTGGAAGATGGTCTGTCCTCGTCGAAAGGAGAAAAATATCAAGGTGTATCTTTTTGTTTAGTTGTTGGAACATGTTTAGTAGTGTTATCTACCGATACCTGGTGTGTAGATACGGGAGCCACTGATCATGTCTGTAATTCTTTGCAGGGGTTCCAGGAAACTAGACGACTAGCTGAGGGAGAGATTACCGTCTACATGGGCAATGCTACGGAGGTGGCGGCTATTGCAGTGGGAGACGTTTATTTATCTTTTGATAGAATAAAACATTGGTTTTAAGAAATTGCCTTTATGTACCTTCATTTAGAAAGAATCTTATTTCATTTTTTAAATTATTTATAGATGGGTATCCTATTTCTTTTAATGACAGTGTTGTTATAAAAAGGAATAGAGAGATTATTAGTTCTGGTGAGTTGGTTGGCAATTTGTACATTCTTGAACCAAAAACTCTCATGATACAAATAGAAATCAATAACTCATCTTCTAATCATAATAAGAGAAAAGAACCTTCGAAAATGAACCAAACGTATCATTGACATCTAAGGTTAGGCCATATTAACTTGAGTAGGATTCAAATGTTGATAGCCGATGGACCTTTGGGTTCATTGGTGGTGGAAGATTTCCCAACCTGTGAATCTTGCTTGGAAGGTATGATGACCAAGAGACCTTTTAAGGCCAAGGGGCATAGAGCTAATGATGTGTTAGAGTTTGTTCATTCTGATTTGTGTGGTCCTATGTCTATCCAGGCTAGAGGTCGCTTTGAATAATTCGTCTCTTTTATAGACGATTATTCAAGGTATGGATACATTTACTTGTTGTGCCGCAAGTCTGAATGCTTTGACAGGTTCAAAGAATTCAAGACTGATATAGAGAAATGTCAAGGTAAAAGTATCAAGACACTACGATCTGATCGTGGTGGTGAGTACCTCTTGGGAGAGTTTAGGAGTTACTTATCAGAGGCTGGGATTCAATCCCAATTGTCCGCACCTGGTTCACCCCAGCAGAATGGTGTGGTGGAGCGAAGGAATAGGACTCTTATAGAGATAGTTAGATCGATGATGAGTTATTCTGAGTTACCAAATTCATTCTGGGGGTATGCTCTGAAAACGACAGTGTACATTCTGAACTTGGTAACATCTAAATCAGTACCCTCTACTCCCATAGAATTATGGACTGGGCGTAAACCTAGTCTGAGACATATTCGGATTTGGGATAGTCCAGCACATATGCTGAAGGGAGATGCTGATAAGTTGGAATCTCGTACATAAGTGCGCTTGTTTGTAGGGTATCCTAGAGGAATGAAAGGTGGTTTATTTTATAGTCCTAAAGATCAAAGGGTGATCATTAGATTGAATGTCTGATTTTTAGAGGAAGACTATGTGATGAATTCATAAGCCCATGAGTAAGATTGTTCTTGAGGAGATGAGAGGGGAAGTTCCAACTTCAGTACCAACAATACAGGAGGACATACCATAAGAGACTGCACCGCGTGTCACAGAGGATATACAAGTAGTACCTCATTGTAATGGGAGGGTTGCTAGACAACCTGATAGATTCATGTTCTTGGGAGAGTCGTCAGACTTAGTCCCTGGTGAACATGAACCTGATCCCTGGACATATGATGAGGCACTCCAAGCTTAAGATGCGGTATCTTGGCAAAAGACAATGAATTCTGAGATAGAATCTGTGGATTCCAATCAGGTCTGGGAGCTAGTAGAACCACCCAATAGTGTAAAAGCCACTGGATGCAAGTGGATCTACAAGAGAAAGAGAGGATCAGACAGGTAGGTAGAGAACTTCAAAGCAAGGCTTGTTGCAAAGGGGTATACTCAGAAAGAGGGTATCGATTATGAGTAGACCATTTCGGCGGTAGCCATGCTTAAGTCTATCCAGATTCTCTTGTCTATTGCCACTCATATGGATTATGAGGTTTGACAAATGGATGTCAAGACAGCTTTCCTTAACGAAAGTCTTGAGGAAAACATCTATATGAAGCAACCAGAGGGAGTCATTGTAAAGGGCAAAGAGCATCTTGTGTGTAAGCATAATCGGTCCATTTATGGATTGAAGCAAGCTTCGAGTTCGTGGAACATCCGTTTTGATGAGGTAATCTAGTCTATGGATTTATTCAAAATTCAGATGAGTCTTGTGTATACAAGAGATGTGATGGAAACGTAGTGGTATTCCTTGTACTATACGTAAATGATATTTTTCTCATTGGCAATAATGTCAAAATATTATCTGACGTAAGGGTATGGTTGTCCAAACAGTTTGATATGAAGGACTTGGGAGAAGCTGGGCACATCCTTGGGATCAAGGTTATAAGGGATCACAAGAAAAGGATGTTGTGCTTATCTCAAGCATCATACATAGACACTGTCCTAGCTCGTTTTAGCATGCAGAACTCCAAGAAAGGTTTTCTACCTTTTTGGCATGGAGTACCTCTATCTAACAAGATGTGTCCTAAAACATCAAAGGAGATAGAGGAGATGAAAGCGGTTCCTTATATTTCGGCTATGGGAAGCCTCATGTATGCTATGTTATGTACGAGGCCGGATATCTGCTTTGTCGTGAGCATGGTTAGCAGATATCAGAGCAATCCAAAACAAGGACATTGGACTGCGGTAATGCATATATTGAAGTACCTGAGAAGGACTAGGGATTATATGCTAGTTTACCATGCATATGAATTACTCCCTATGGGTTATACGAATTCTGACTTCCAATCAGATAGGGATAAAAGTAAGTCTACTTCGGGGTATATGTTTACTTTAGGAGGTGGAGCCATAGTATGGAGGAGTGTCAAGCAGAAATGCATGACAGACTCCACCATGGAAGCTGAGTATGTGGCAGCCTCTGAGGCGTCCAAAGAAGTTGTATGACTCAGGAACTTCTTGATGGACTTACATGTGATTCCTGGTTTGCTCAGAGCTATGCAATTTATTGTGATAACAGTGGTGCAGTTGCAAACTCGAAGGAACCACGAGCCCGTATGGCAAGTAAACACATAGAGCGCAAGTACCACCTGATACAAGAGATTGTAAAGTGAGGAAAAGTTGTTGTCGCTAAGATTGCATTAGAGAATAACCTGGTAGTTTCTTTCACTAAGGCCCTTCCAGCGAGAGCTTTTAATAGGCATGTGGATGGAATGGGAGTCAGATGTATCACAATTTGATGGCAGCATATTGTTTTAGTATAAGTGGGAGATTGTTAGGATTTATACTAAAAACCTAGCTTTTATAGGAGCATCTACATTTTGGAATGAGAATCACATTATTATTGTTTGCATTTTATATTTATTATATGTGGGCATATTGTCTAATACTTTACATTGTAGATAACATGGTGTGTTGTGCCACACAGAAGATCATGTTATCAGTCCCTTGTAAAGTATAAGTAGTGGGTCACAACCGAGATAGTTTTGGGCAAACCATTGGCATAGTTATAGTGTAATTTGATATTGGTCTATCTTGGCCATAGAATTACACTAGTACACTGTGTATTGAGCAGGACCGATATAGGGGTGATTGAATTTACACTGACTATATAATTGAATCAGACCTCAGATATTATGGTGTACATGCTCTTAATCCCGATATAATAACGGGTACTTGTACTTAATATCTATTTCTTTGATTTACCAGTGGGCGAGATTTATTTGTTAAATCAATAGACCCGATAAATTGGGAAAGAATATTATTACATGGTGTGCCGTTGATTATAGAAGGAAGTCGTGTCCTATATATTAGGATGATGATGTCCCTTTGAGGAGCTCATAAAGTTCATCATGTAAAACTTGCTGGTGGACTTGGTCCAACATGATGATAAGGTTGAGTGGTACTACTCATGGAGTTAGATATTAATTAATTAAATTATCAGTAATTTAATTAATTAATGGATATTCGAGATCTTAAACATGGGGAGAATTTGTACACATAATATGATCGAGCCCATATTTAATTATGAGGGTTGGTGAGGTAGTTCAATAATAATCTTTTAGTGGATTGGATTATCGTTAATGGATCGGGCATTGATCCATTAGGAGGCCAAAACACAACTCCTCCTCATGGTCCCTATTGTAGCCTATATATACCACATGTGTCATGAGACCAAGACATCCTATTAACCAAATGCCTCTCTCTATTTTCTCTTTCTCTCATCCTCTCTCCTAGGGTAAAGGGTGGTGTTGGCTACAAGGGGAGCAAGGAGCTCTTGGTGAAGGGAGGATGAAGGAAGAAGATTATCATTCTTCATCCTCAATTCTCTTCTAATCTCTTCTTCACCCTTGGGCGCACGCAACCTAGAAGGAAGGAGGAGTGGCCGGCGACAACTTGAGGAAGGAGGTCATCTTCTTTGGTGCTTGGCGCGCGCCGCAAGGAGAAAGGACGAAGGAGGGTGGTTGATGATTAGGTTTTGGTGGAAGAGGAGAATTTTTCCTCTCTTCCTCATCCCTTCTTCTTCATCTTCTTCTTCCCTTAAGGCCCTGCACAAGGAGAACCATCTCCTTGGTGGTACGCATAAGCAAGGGAAGGAGTTCTCTCTCCTTGGTGGCCGACGGCAACAAGGTGGAACCCTAGGGTTTCGGTGCATGCTTGGAGGAGGAAGAAGGTGACCTTGGTGACTTCATTTCTTGGAGGATCGTCTCCCACACGACGTCCAAGAAGAGGATAGGACATACAATAGAAGATCACGAGGTAAACAAGAGATATAATTCTTGTTTATGGTTCCTTCATGCATTTAGTTTATTGTTTGTTGTTAATTAACATGGACCAAAACATGCCCTTCGCTTATCCCACTTGTTCGAGGTATGTTGGATCTCTTGCACGTTCAAGTGTTCATGCCTTTTGGGTATCCACACGAACACGATCTCTTGAGCTTCAAAAAAGAATCACTTTTGTGGTGCTAGCCACAAGAGGAGATTCACAAATCAAGAAGGAGAGGGAGAAAAGGGATTTCGGCCAAGAGAAGGAAGGGAAGGATAAAATGACAAGTCCCCCATCCAAATGGCAAGAAAAACTCTTTTATACTCATCCCATGAATATGAAGAGTTTTTGTCCCTTTAGCTTCCCTACATTAATTCCAATAATAACCTAATTAGAGCACATTTTCTCATGTGGCTATTAACTTCTCTTCATCTAATGAAGAGAAACTTGTCATCTTCCTCTATTATTAATTTAATTAACATTTTAATTAATTAATTAATATCTAATTCAAATGTGGTTGAGTCTAATCTAAATGAGTCAAACTCAAATTAGATCTTAATCTCATCATCCAATTGGATTCACTTATGTCTAATACAATTAATCCAATTCGGATCAAATCTTAGTCAATCAAAGAACTTTCTCATAGCAGGTCAATTCAGTAGGTCAATTCAGTACACATTCTCTAACGTATACCCATGTGTCAACATGATATCATATATCCATGAATTGAGAGCTCAAGTCATCAATTTACCTACATGCTAGTCTCCATGTATTAATATTGTCCTTGAATATTAATGCGTGAATAGGAATGCTTTAGTGTAGTGTTCTCTATATCATCTCATTATCGATTCAACTAATCGATATGATGTAGATAAGAACCTACACAAGGACATTATTATACTTAGTTATTTTGCACAAATATAAAGTAAGTATAATAACCAAACATGCATTTATTAATGATAGAATATGATACAAAAGGTCTCTAGTCAATTATCACATAATTGGCTCTAGGACTCCTACTAACAATCTCACTAGTGCCAATCACTATAATATCTAATACCCAGTGACTTAGTGTGACCATCATGCTTCTTCTGTGCCAAATCCTTGGTCAATGGATCCACGATGTTAGCATCAGTAAGTACTCTGCATATTCTCACATTTCCTCTTTCGATGATCTCTCGAATATGATGAAAGTGTCGTAATATATGTTTGGTTTGTTGATGAGAGTGAGTTCCTTAGCTTGTTCAATAGTCACATTATTGTCACAATAGAGGTTTATCTGGTCTTCTATACTAGGATCCACACCAAGCTCTGTAATGAATTTTTGAATCCAAACAGCCTCTTTTACTGCATCAGACACTGCAATATACTCGACCTCTGTTGTAGAATCTGCGACTGTGTCCTGCTTCGAACTCTTCCAACTCACAACGCCACCATTCAAGAAAAATGCATACACTGACTGCGATCTGAAATCATCCTTGTCGGATTGGAAGCTTGTGTCACTATAACCCTTTACAGCTAGCTCCTCATTACCTCCAAATATAAAAAAATATTCTTTCATCCTTCATAAGTACTTAAGAATATTTTTGATAATTGTCCAATGACTTTCATATGGATCTGACTGGTATCTGCTGGTCATACTTAAAGCATACAAGACATCTGGATGAGTACAAAGCATGGCGTACAAGATAGATCCTATAGCGGATGCATAAGGGATCTGATCCATATTGTCTCTCTCCTCCTTAGATGAGGGTCATTGAGTCTTTGAAAGACTCATACTATGTGACATCAGCAGAAATCCCTTCTTAGAATTCTACATGGAAAAACGATTAAACACCTTGTTAATATATGTACTCTGACTTAAGCCAAGTAATCTCTTAGGTCTATCTCTATAGATCTTGATGCCTAGGATATAGGCTGTTTCACCTAAGTCTTTCATTGAGAAATAATTCCCTAGCCACGTCCTCACAGACTATAGTGAAGGGATATCATTTCGAATGAGGAGTATGTTATCCACATACAAGAATAGGAAGATAACCATGCTCCCACTAACCCTCTTGTAGACACAGGGTTCATCTTCATTCTTGATGAAATCAAATGCTTTGATTGCATAATCGAATCAAAGATTCCAACTTCGAGAAGCTTGCTTTTGCCCATAAATAGACCTTTGCAACTTACATATCATTCCAACATGCCCCGGATCTACAAAACCCTCAAGTTGGGTCATGTACACATCCTCGAGTAGATTTTCATTTAGGAATATGATTTTAGCATCCATTTTCCAAATCTCGTAATCATGGTAGGCTACAATAGCAAGCATGATCCGAATAGACTTAAACATCACAAATGGTGAAAAGGTTTCATCATATCGATACCATGAATCTGCTTGAAACCTTTAGCTACCAATCGCCCTTTATAAGTATGCATAAGACCATCCATGTCAGTCATTATTTTGAAGACCCACTTACACCCAATGGGATTAATTCCCTTAGGTGGATCAACCAAAGTCCATACTTGGTAATGTTGAGGCAATCATCCCTAAAATGATTGGAAGCATGGTTTTGATGTGTGTGTGTGTGAATATGTTTAAGGTTAAAGTGTTATGTTGTATTTGATATGTGTGATTGAGTTTGCAGGACTTGGAGAATCATACATGGTGAACATATCCGAGGGACGAGAGCCGAGGGAGGAGGACTTTAAGGGCAAGCCGGAAAGTGGACTTCAAGGGCACACGTGAAGGGTGGCATGGAGGCAAGCCAAGGGAAGGCTTGTGTGCGAATCCGAGGGACAAGAGCCAGAGGAAGATAACTTCAAGGGGCGAGCCAAGGGAGTGAACCTGAAGGCACACGTGAAGGAGTATGTGAAGAATGACTGGGAGTGAGTGGGCAGTCGACTGCCAAAACTCATAGTAGGTTTTCAGCCTTCTACCAATCGACTGGCCCAGAGGCAGTCGACTGGTGTACCCCGAAAACTAGCCATTGGCTAGCAATTAATGCTAGGCCAGTCGATTGCCACAGGAGCAGTCGACTGGTGCGGGGCTGGATAGACTGCGAGTTTGCCCTGTTCTCTTATAAAAAGAGGACCTTTTTGCACGTGAACTGTACGGTTCCATACTGTAACGAAGTTCTACTCGTGCAAAAAGTCTTCTCATCTTCCTCTCTCTTCAATCACTATATTCTGTAAAGAGGAAGACAACACCGCTGTCAAGATTTCTCCACCTGAAGGAGATTTTTCATAATGGAGGTGGTGTACGTGCGTGGATCCTTGGAATAGTCACCCATTTGGGTGGATACCAAGTAAATTCTGATTGTTAGCATTGTTCTTTATTGTCCTTTGCATATTATTATTTTCGCTGCGCTAACAATCTTGTAGAGATGTCAACGAAAAAGTGTTATTCACCCCCCCCCCTCTAGCACGCCACTCGATCTATCAGGTTAGTGAACATGGATTCTATTTCGAACTTCATGGCCTCTAGCCATTTCTCAGAATCTGGGCTCATCAAAACTGCTTGATAGGATGTAGGCTCATTCAACTCAACAACCATAACGTTATCATGGTCAGACAAGAGAAATGAGTATCTCTCAGGCTGACGATGTATCCTATCAGATCTGCGAAGAGGTTGGCCTACTTGAAAGGTTGTTGCTCCACAACATCTTATGCAACAATCTCATGATCCACAGCACTTTGTGGTGCCTATTCAATGTCCATCAAGGCCTCAGTACCATCTGCATCTTGATTTTCTTCAAGATGGATTTTACTCCCATTATTTCTTCTAGAAATAAACTCTCTTTCGATAAAAACGCTATTTCTAGCGCCAAACATTTTACCTAGCGTGGGATTGTAGAAGTAATATCCCATTATTTCCTTGGGATATCCTACAAAAGAGCACTTATCAGATTTGGGTCCAAGTTTATCTGAGACTTGACATTCAGCATAAGCCTCTCAACCCCAAATCCTCAAAAAAGTCATCATGGGACTCTTCCCAGTCCATATCGTATATGGTGTCTTTATGACGTCCTTTGATGAAGTTTGTTAAGTGTGAAAAGAGTCGTCTCTAGAGCGAATCTCCAGAAGGAAGTAAGAAGATCTATCGGACTCTTCATCTATCGTACCATATCTAATAGAGTACAATTTCTCCGCTCGGACACACCATTCCATTGTGGTGTTCCAGGTGAAGTTAGTGGGGATATGATCCCACACTCTGCTAGATGGTCATGAAACTCTTAGCTAAGGTATTCACCACCTTGATCTGATCGAAGCACCTTAATACTCTTGCCATGTTGGTTTTGTACTTCACTCTTGAACTATTTGAACATTTCAATGCATTCCAACTTGTGTTTCATGAGATACACATAGCCGTATCTACTGACATCATCAGTGAAAGTAATGAAGTACTGGTAGCCTCCTCTAGCTGCGACATTGAATAGGTCACATACATCAATATGTATGAGTCCTAACAAGTCTGTCACTCTTTCGCTGTGTCCACTAAATGGAGTCTTGGTCATCTTGCCTAGAAGACAAGATTCACATGTCTCTTATGATTCAAAATCAAATGAGTCTAGTAATCCATCCTTATGAAGTTAGGATATGCGACTCTCATTTATATGACCTAAGCGACAATTCTAGAGATATGTTTGGTCCAAATCATTCGATTTGAACCATTTGGTATTTATGTTATATATTGGGTTCTCTAAGTCTAGAACATAGAATCTATTCATAAGTGGCACACTATAATAGAACATGTCATTTAACATTATAGAGCAACATTTGCCCTTTATGATAAATGAAAAGTAATTCTTGTCCAAACAAAATATAGAAATTATATTCTTAGTCAGTGTAGGTACATAAAAGCACTCCTCTAGTTCAAAGATAAGCCCAGTAGGCAAAGACAAGGAATATGTTCCTATAGCTATAGCAACAACTCTTGCGTCATTGCCTACTCGTACGCCCACTTTGCCTTTTGTCAATGATCTAGCTCTTCGAAGGCCCTGCATATTAGTACAAATATGAGATGCACAACCGGTATCTAATACCCAAGAAGAAGAAATAGATAGATTGACTTTAATAACAAAATTATCTGAGACAGAAGTCTCACTTCTTTTCTTCTTTACTTCCTCTGGGTAGAGTTTGCAATTCCATTTTCAATGTTCGGTCTCACCATAGTGGAAGCAGGTCTCTTCCTTAGGCACCCTACCTTTGGCCTTCAGTGTAGTGGAGTTGGCCTTACCTTTGGCTTGGGTCTTACCCTTGCCCTTAGGCTTCCATTTGCCTTTGCCCTTCTGTACCATCAGTACATTACTAGTCTTAGTTTTCTTGAGATTGGGTTCTGCAGTTCTCAGCATGGTGAGCATCTCAGGCAATGGCTTGTCAATTTCGTTCATGTAACTACCGTAAAATCTTCTCAATATTTTTCCTTAAAATATTGATCATGCCTATATGGATTCATGAGTAACATATGAATACTAGCATGAACCTTAGTATGATTCCTTATATGAATTAAAAAGCTAAGTACTAATAGGTCTGACATGGGCTCTTCTAGTACCATGGTTATTAGTGAATTTTAGGTAGAATTGAACATAAATAGAAATGGGTTTCAAATAGGAATATTACCATGACTCTTGGCTTATGTGGGCCTTGCCAAAAATAAAAGAAAAAGGAATAAAAATAAAGTGCATGCACCAAGGATTGAACCTTGGACCTAAGGTAGAGACAAAGCCTCATCATGCATGTACTAACCAATTCACCTAGCAAGGGAGTGCTAGTGGAAAAGGAAGAGGATTTTAGTTGAGGCTAAAGGAAGTGAAGAGTCACCATGAGAGAAGGCACCATGCCTCTTCACTTGCCCCTTCACTTAGTATAAAAGAGAGAGGATGAGAAGTGAAGAGATAACTTGGCACTTAAGTTATTGCTTTCTCTTTTCTTCTTCCACCATGGCTTTTCCCCTCCCTCTTCTTTCTCCTTCTAGCCGAAACCCACAAGGGGCTTTTCCCTTGGAAAAGCTTCACAAGAAGACTTCCTCTTGAAGATTCAAGGCTTCCTACAAGGCCACAAGGGCTAGGGGTGGCCTAAGGCCAAGAAGGTTTTCTTTTGCTTCTCTAATCAAGGTTTATAACCAAGATCAAGAAAGGTAAGACTCCCTCACCTGTGGTATAATAGTTTATGTTGATTATCATGATTTAAGATGTTGTTCGGGATTTATATTGAGAAAACCATGGATTAGGGCTTCTAGGAATTTCGGCCAAAGCATGTTTTTGGGTCTAAGATGAAGTTAAAATCCCACTTATGTTTCCTAATGTTTTCTTATGATAAGTAAAGTGTAAATTAGGATTTGGGGAAATTTTGTTGCACCCTAAGATCCTCTAGGGTTTCGGCCACCATCAACATTTCATGGTTAGGATTAGATCTAACCCCCCAAGCATGTATATTATGTTTCCCTATGATATAATGGATATTAATTGTGAATGATATGAATTTTTCCATGTGCTTGTGACCCTATAGGGTTTCGGACAAGATCAAGTTGTAGGTCTAGGACTTAAGGTTAGCCCAATCAAGGGTTCTAATGGCTTCCTATGGCATTGTATGTATGGGGTTGGATGTAAATTGTGAATGATATGAATTTTTCCATGTACTTGTGACCCTCTAGGGTTTCGGCCAAGGTCAAGTTGTAGGGCTAAGACTTAGGGTTAGCTCCAATTATGGGGTCTAATGGCTTTCTATGGCATTGTATGTAATGTATGGGCTTTCTTTAATTTATGGAGCCTTTCATGTTGCTTGAATAATGGGATATCCTCCTATTAAACTTTCGGCCAAGCACCTAAATTAGGGTTTGGGTTGGGTTAAGGTTTCAGGGATACTTGTTTATGGTTTACTATAATGTATGTATATGTTTAAGCATGTTGTAAGAATTTTATATTACCTAAAACCCTATCTTTATGTGATACATATCATGACTTTGTATACTTAGGTTAGGTGCTATGTTTATTCATGAATGTTTTAAACCATATACCATGAACACCTGTATTATGAAGTAGGCCTCATGTCTGTGTAGAATGATGCATGTATGATGTTAAAGGCCTATGATAGATATATGGTTATGAAGATCTATGCATGTTCTATGTTGAATACCATAAACCTAGGTAGTATGTATTATGCTCATAAAGATTCTACCCATGCATGCTTTATGATAGATACTATGATGATGTATGCTAGGTGATATGTACCATGTATGTAATGCATGCTTACCTTGTGTACCATGATCATGCAAGCTTTATTAACTAAGATGATGTTTATACTTTAAGGCATAATTATGCATGTATGTCATGTCCTATGAACGAAGTTGATGAATGAAGATGATGTTTATGCCTTTAAGGCATAATGATGTTATGCATTAAGTATGAATGATGAAATGTCAAGTATGTTTTATGTCATGCTTCATGTAACAAGATTATGTTTACGTCTTTAAATATGCTATGTATGTTCTATGAATGATGAAGCATGTGAAGTTACTTTACTTTATGAATGGGCTTGTGGAAAGTAATGTAGCATTTGTACTAAGTGATCAGCTAATTGGTGAACTGTTAAGTTGATTTATGAGTGCTGAAAAAATAGAAAGTTGGGCATAGAGCATGGAATGATCTGATTTTTTTTTGAGTTTTTATTTCCCAAATTTCTGAATTATTAGGTGTCGTTAATTTGAACTAGGAGTTAATGTCAGCTTTGTAGAGGTTTGTGCAGAAATGGAATTAAATGATGGAACTATGAATTTGCTTAGAACTCTGAATGAGAATTCAAATATTAAGAAGATCTGTGTGAACGCTGCTCTCAAGGTTTGTCTCAAGCTGGCATGTTATTCCGGGCACAAGGCTTTTTTCGAGTAGCTTCTGATATTTCATCTTCTGTGTACCAATGCCTCATATTTAATCTAGTCATGACAGATTAGCTAATTGTATCTGATAATGGAAAGAACTGTTGTAAAATCGGTCTGATAATGGAATCAGCAATATGAAGCAAGAATAGAAGGGAGAACAACTGTGTAGTTACTTTGAGCTGTGACTAGCTTTTGCAACTCTGGAACCTATCAGTTTGAATCTATGATTTTCTGAGCTTTACTTTCTATATTTTTGATTTATTTATAAGTGTCAAAAATCAGTATTGTAGCATGGTTGTGATATTTTTGAGCTGGTCAACTTTGCAGAGGGTTGTGCAGAAAATTATGGAGGTTGCGTTAGACTCTGAATGAGGTTACAAATATTAAGAAGATCTGTGAACTCTGCTCCCATGGTTTCTAGTATTTCAGTCTCTATGTGCCAAATGTGTCAAACTCTAATCCATTTATGGCAGATTAGTCAATTTTGTCTGATAATGGAAAGATTGTTGTAAAATTTGTCTAATAATGGAATTTATATTTTAGATATTCTGAGTAATGACTAGTCTTTTGCTGCCATAAAAATCATCAGTCTGGAATGGATTTCAGATGTATGTTATGGAAGGAAATTGTTATAGAATGCAGATGCTGATAATCTGGCTTATGAGTGCCGGAAAAACAGATAGTTGGGCATAAAGCATGGAATGATCTGATACTCCCAGTCTTTTTTGAGCTGAGTCTTTTGCTGCTATAGAACTTTGCTGCTATGGAACTCTGATTAATTGGAATATTTCTGTGTATATTGGATACTGTTAGAAGAATTTTGTGCCAAACGTGCCAAAGGGATCTTGGGGCCTCAGTAAATTAATTTGCGCAAAGAAAATCAGAATAATGCTACGAGATGAATGGATGGTACCAACTTAGGCTAAGGAAATGGAACTCGGCTTTCTTTTAAAGGTTTCAAGTGGTGAATGGATGTTCCATAAATGATCCATCTAGTCTGTAGCAAACGGCTGCGGTAAAGACAAATCAAATTCGTTTTTGGCTGAGGTTTTGCCAAAAAGCCTAATAGGGTGAATAGATCCACCTTTGATCTATCTAGTCCATAGTAACGGTTACGGTAATGACATGTCAAATCCGTTTTGGCTGGTCACTTGCCTAAAGTGAACATCGGGTGTGTGGGGCTTGATAAACGATTGTATATGGCTGTGACATCTAAATTTTAACTAAGATGGTTCAAAATTGATAATGCTGTTGGACGACTGAGCTAAAAGGAAGGCTTGATATAATTTTGTTTCAAAGATCAGGGAGATAGAGCAAATGGAGATTGAATGTAATGGAGCTAATTCATGGCTGAGTAACAGATTAATGGAGATGGTACTTAAAGTCTTCTCATTGGAAGACAATTATGTTTCAGTAATATCTTAGCTGGAGATGGAGCCTAAAAGCGACTTGTGGCAAGCTTTTGAATGCCACAATTTTGTCTTTCCAGCCTTTGAATTCTTGTAAATTGGTAATGCTATGTTAGAAGGTTTGGCTTGACCCACTTCTAACATGGAAATTTTCCTCTGTAGGAATAAAATTACCTTTTTTAAAAAAAAATACTTGGTCACTCCGGACCACAGATTGCCTCAACAATCTCCTCCTTTTTGATGTTTGGCAATACGTTTAAGTTTGGGAAAACAAATAGTGTAGAATAGAAAAAACAATGCTAAACAAATGCATATGCAATGCATACATGGTTCCTATCCCAAGGCATCCTACACCTAACCCTCCAACTTAGGAATTTCCGAAACGGACTTTTTAAAACCTATCCCAAGACTTCCCTACATTGGACTTACAAAGGCTTTGTAAGAACCTCTCCAAGGTTCCCCTTACGCCAAGAATGGAGCAACCATGCTCCCCCTTGATCTTTGCTGCCCTAAACCTAGGGTTTCTAGAAAAGGTGTGTTTGGTTTCCCAGCTTAAACCTAACACTTCTCCCCCTTTGCCTAACATCAAAAAGAACCCAACAATATCCAAATTATCGATTCTTTTAATCCCCAATGACCATAAACAATGTGTACTAGCCCCCCATACACTTGTTTTGCATCATTTGGAGACATACCCAGCTGTTGAAACTTAATTCAGCATTTACCAGTCGACTGCCCCAAATGGCAGTCGACTGATACTCTGAAACACAAAATTTCAGCCTTTTCTGACGAAGTTCAGAAATGCGCCAAAAATTCCACAAATGTCCAAAAATTCCCAAATTTTGTAGAGAGGTTTGTGGTACTCATATCTACTTGGGAAAAATATATTCCAAAATGTATCTATCACAATTATCAAGTTTGACACAAAACTCAAAACTAGCTAAAATCTTCAATCAAACCTTGACCTAAAGTCCTAGTTTTGGTCTCCCTTGATGTCTTTGCCCATGCCATCCCACAATGCATCTCTAGCATTGATTTATATGGCAATTACACATCAAAAACCAATTATCATGCAATATGACCCCAATGTCATATTTTCATGCATGAAACTCAAAAAAACACCGTGCCAAAACCCAAGAATTGAGACTCAAGTCCATCTCCAAGTCTTTTAGCACACTCCATGGTCCATCTAGACCTCTAGGAGCACCCTCTCCCAAGGTCTATTCACCATATATCCCAAAGGCTCCTAGAGCTCCCCCTTGAGCTCTTAGCCCTAGCCACATCCCTTGGTGACTTAACAAATACTAGACCACACTGGTGTTCCCCCGGTGACTCTTGGCCTATAAACTCAACTTTCTTAACCTCAGATACCTTGTCCTTGGTTAAGTCATTTCTTTTTTCCTTTAAATGGCACCGCTTTGCCATTTTTGGACTCCCCTTTCTTGCCATAATCATATGCTACCCTAGCATATTTCTTCCCTTGGCATGAGAGTTCTTAGACCGGTATCCCAACCCCGATCAATCATTGGTGCTGTTTAAATCACCCAACACCATATCTAAATCCTTAGATCCAATAGTGAATCTCTCTAGAATTTTCTCTAACCTATCAATCTTTTCCCTTAAAGCTTGATTTTTCCTTTCTAGGTTCCTAAACCTAGAATCCATATGTCCACTTTGGGCATTCCTAGACCTACCCTCTTTTCTAGGCACATCCCTCCCCTTCTTGAGATTTTTGCCTTGATCCTTAGGTCTAGAGGTCTTGAATTTTTTTATGATGAATGTTCTTCCTAGGATTTTGATATACCTTGTTAGCCCTAGTCCTATCATTGTACTTAAAATCGAAATTGTGCACAAGTAGGCAATTTTCATTAATGCTAGCATGTATGAATGAATGATTAACATGATTTTTAATATGCAAGGAGGAACTTGAAATTGAATTACATTTTGGCTTAAGGTTAGGAGTTACCTTCCTTACCTTTGGAGTTCCTCCTTGATGTGAACTTCTTCTCTTCTTTCCTCCTTCTCCCATTTCCTAAGATGCTCCATCTTTTTCAACTCTCCTTTCCTTGGGCATTTTGTATGGTAATGCCCTAGGTCCCCGCATGTGAAGCATCGAATCTTCATCTTCCTCTCTTGGGCCTCTCCATTCCTACAATTCATGTTAAACTTAAATCGAATGGACCTGGGTTTAGAGAGTACCTCCTTCTTACCATTTGGGCACTTATCCTTGTAGTGCCCCTTTTCATTGCAACCAAAGCATGTGATGTGCTCTTTTGATTTAGCTTTGGTGGAGGTTGAATTTTCTTCTTGCTCTTGTATGGGTGACGGTCTCTCCTCCCCCTCAATCCTTGAAGTTGATTCTTTCTTTTCTTCTCTTGAGGTGGATGCCCTCTCACTCTCTTCTTCTCTTGAGGAGGTTGATGATCTTTCACTTAATTCCTCCTCTTTACTTGAAGAAGTTGACACTTCCGTTTCTTTTTCTATTTCTTGGTTCATTGACTCCATTTCTATTGGCTCTTCCACTCTTTTGGCTTGTGTAGATTTCTCATGATATTCTCCTATCTTCTTCCACAATTCACATGCATCTTTATATTCACCTACACAACTTAAAATATTATTAGGCAAAATATTTATCAAAATGCCAATTACCTTCTCGTTTTCCCTAGCTTTTTCTTGTTGCTCTTTGTCCCAATATCTAGGACGAAGCCTCTTTCCGTGCTTGCCCTTTGGAACTTCGAAGGGCTCTTCAAGAGCAATTCTTAGTTCCCACTCCATTCCGAACCATGTCTCGATCCTCGCCCTCCAAAAATCGAAGTCTTCATTATCATAGGGCGGTGGAGTGTAGATGTCTTCCCCAAGTTTGTCTTCCATGCTTCTTCTTCCTCTAATGTGTGCTCCCTCGGCGGTTAGTCCGATCAAGAGCGGTCCTTCGCTCGGATACCAATTGATAGATCGAATAGCGTTGCTAGAGGGGGTGAATAGTACTTTTTGAACCCCCTTTCTTCCTACACGGTTAGTTGCACAGCGGAATATAAAATAAAAACAATTAAACAAATAATAACCAATGCTAACACAGAAGATTTACTTGGTATCCACCCCGGACGGGTGACTAATCCATGAATCCGTCGGTGGATCAATCCCCAGATAACCTCCGGCTAAACCTCGTCGCTCCTTATGGGTGGAGAAACCTCGCCACAATACCTCGGACATGATCTAGGTACAAAAGACTACTAACTCACTTTACCCAAGTGAGTTTCGTCAAGGGTCTCAGCCACCACGAAGTCCTCTTTAAATAGGACTCGGGCTGAAACCCTCACTGGCAGTCGACTGCTCCCATGACAGTCGACTGCCCCACTCAGAATTCGACCATTGACAGCCCCAACATTCGAATCCAGCTGTACATTAGTCGACTGCTCCCAGAGCAGTCGACTGGTCCAAGGCCAAATCCATTCTGTGAGTTTTGGCAGTCGACTGGGCAATCCCCAGTCGACTGCCCAGCTTACCACAGCACTCCTACTCACTTTCTTGGCCCTCCTCCATGTGTGCCTTCAGGTCCTCTCCTTTGGCTTGCCTCTTGAAGTCCTCTTCCACCGACTATCGTCCCTCGGATGCGCACGCAAGTTCTCAACTTGCCTCCATGCCATCCTTCACGTGTGCCCTTTGAAGTTCACTTCTCGGCTTGCCCTTGGAGTCCTCCTCCCTTGGCTCTTGTCCCTTGCCTCAGCTGACTCAACATGTGTATACCTATACAACCTACACACTCAACATACACATATTAGAACACAAGGGAAACCTAACTTAAACCCTTTGCCCAAACATCAAAACACTTGGTCACTCCTGACCACAGATTGCCTCAACACTGAGGAGTACAAATTTATACTCTTTGAGATCTATCCTGAAAAGCCTAGCGAGAATTCTAGTGAAGAGGAGAAGAAACATTATAAGAAGTGGATAAAGACAGACGAGATGGCGCGGTGTTGCATTTTGGCTTCAATGTCAAATGTGTTGCAAAATCAACATCAGGTCATCACTACTGCATATGACATGATGTTTAATCTCAAGGAACTCTTCGAACACCAGAATCGGGCTGCCAGGCAAGAGACAATGAGGAACTTGATGACGACCACCATGATTGAGGGGATACCCGTGAGGGATCATGTTCTCAAAATAATGGCTCATTTGAATGAGATGGAAGTCCTTGGAGCGGAGATCGATGGGGAAACCCAGGTCGATATCATTCTCCAGTCACTACCAAGGAGTATTGAGCAGTTCCGCCTGAACTATAATATGTACAAAAGGACATATTCATTGGCGGAGCTTCTGACAGAACTCCAGGCAGCAGAGGGGGTATTTCGTCAGAGTGCTGGTGCTTATGTTGCTATAAAGGTTCTACTTCTAAGCCGAAAAGCAAGAAGAAAAAGAAACAAGGTTTAGGAAAGAAAACGGCAGGATCTCAAGGACCTCAGGCTGGAGTGAAGAAGCCAAAAGGCAAGTGCTTCACATGCAAGCAGACTGGACATTGGAAGGTGGGTTGTCCCCGCCGAAAGGAGAAAAATCAAGGTATATCTTTTTCTTTATTTGTAGAAACATGTTTAGCGGTGTCATCTACCGTTACCTGGTGTGTCGATACAGGAGCCACTGATCATGTCTACAATTCATTGCAGGGGTTCCAGGAAACCAGACGACTAGCTGAGGGAGAGATTATCGTCTACATGGGCAATGCTACGGAGGTGGCGGCTATTGCAGTGGGAGATGTCTATTTATCTTTTGCTAAAAATAAATAGATGGTTTTAAGAAATTGTCTATACGTACCTACTTTTAGGAAGAATTTAATTTCAGTTTCTAAATTATTTTTGGATGGATATTCTGTTTCTATTAATGGCAAGGTTGTTATCAAAATGAATAGAGAGATTATCTGTTCTGGTGCATTGGTTGGCAATTTGTACACTCTTGAACCAATAAATCCCACGATGCAAATAGAAATTAATAACTCTTCATCTAATCATAATTAGAGAAAAGAACCTTTGAAAATGAACCAAATGTATCTTTAACATCTAAGGTTAGGTCATATTAACCTGAGTAGAATTCAAAGGTTGATAGCTGATGAACCTTTGGGTTCATTGGTGGTGGAAGATTTCCCAACCTGTGAATCTTGCTTGGAAGGTAAAATGACCAAGAAGCCTTTTAAGGCCAAGGGGTATAGAGCCAAAGATGTGTTGGAGTTGGTTCATTCTGATTTGTGTGGTCCTATGTATATCCAGGCTAGAGGTGGCTTTGAATATTTCATCTCATTAATTGACGACTATTCAAGGTATGGATACATTTACTTGATATGTCGCAAGTCTGAATGCTTTGACAGGTTCAAAGAATTCAAGGCTGATGTTGAGAAACGTCTAGGTAAATGTATCAAGACACTACGATCTGATTGTAGTGGTGAGTACATCTTGGGAGAGTTTAGGAGTTACTTATCAGAGACTAGGATTTAATGCCAATTGTCCTCACCTAGTACACTCCAGCAGAACGGTGTGGCGGAGCGAAGGAATAGGACTCTTATGAAGATGGTTAGATTGATGATGAGTTTTTCAATGTTACCGAATTCGTTCTGAGGATATGCTCTGGAAATGACAGTGTGCATTCTGAACATGGTACCTTCTAAATTAGTACCCTCTACTTCCACAGAGTTGTGGACTGGGCATAAGCCTAGTCTGAGACATATTCGGATTTGGAGTAGTCCAGCACATGTGCTGAAGGGAGGCGCTGATAAATTAGAATCTCGTACAAAAGTACACTTTTTCGTAGGCTATCCTAGAGGAACAAAAGGTGGTTTATTTTATAATCCCAAAGATCAGATGGTCATCGTTAGCACGAATGCCCGATTTTTAGAGGAGGACTATATAATGAACCACAAGCCCATGAGTAAAACTGTTCTAGAAGAAATGAGAGGGGAACTTCCTACTTTAGTACCAACGGTACAGGAGGATATACCAGAAGTGACTACATCGCGTGTCATAGATGATACATAGGTAGTACCTCGTCGTAGTGGGAGGGTTGTTAGACAACCTGACAGATTCATGTTCTTGGGAGAGTCTTCGAACTGGGTCCTTGGTGAACATGAACCTAATCCTTGGACCTATGACGAGGCACTCCAAGATAAAGATGCGCTATCTTGGCAAAAGGCGATGAATTCTGAGATAGAATCTATGGATTCTAATCAAGTCTGGGAGCTAGTAGAACCACCTGATGGTGTAAAAGCCATTGGATGCAAGTGGATTTACAAAAGAAAGAGAGGATCAAATGGGAAGGTGGAAACCCTTAAAGTAAGGATTGTTGCAAAAGGGTATACTCAGAAAGAGGGTATCGATTATGAGGATACCTTTTCGCTGGTAGCTATGCTTAAGTCAATCTGGATTCTCTTATCTATTGCTGCTCATATGGATTATGAGGTTTGGCAGATGGATGTTAAGACGGCTTTCCTCAATGGAAGTCTTGAGGAAAACATCTATATGAAACAACCAGAGGGGTTCATTGCAAAGGACAAAGAGCATCTTCTTTGTAAGCTTAATCGGTCCATTTATGGATTGTAGCAAGCTTCAAGATCTTGGAACATCTGGTTTGATTAGGTAATTTAGTCTTATGGATTTATTCAATGTCCGGATGAGTCTTGTATATACAAGAGATGTGACGAAAATGTAGTGGTATTTCTTGTACTATACGTAGATGACATTTTGCTCATTAGCAGCAATGTCAAAGTGTTGTCAGACGTAAGGGTATGGTTGTCCAAACAGTTTGATATGAAGGACTTGGGAGAAGCTGGACACATCCTTGGGATCAAAGTTATAAGGGATCGCAAGAAAAGGATGTTGTTCTTATCTCAAGCTTCATACATTGGCACTATCCTAGCTCGTTTTAGCATGCAAAACTCTAAGAAAGGTTTTCTACCTTTTCGGCATGGAGTATCTCAGTCTAGAAAGATGTGTCCTAAAACATCAAAGGAGATAGAGGAGATGAAAGCGGTTCCTCATGCTTCGGCTATAGGAAGCCTCATGTATGATATGTTGTGTACAAGACCAGATATCTATTTTGTTATGGGCATGGTTATCAGATATCAGAGTAATCTAGGACAATAGCATTGGACTGCAGTAAAGCATATATTAAAATACCTGAAAAGGACTAGAGATTATATGCTAGTCTACCAGGCAGATCAATTGCTCCCTGTGGGTTACACGGATTTTGACTTCCAATCAGATAGGGATAACAGTAAGTCTACCTCGGGGTATGTGTTTACTTTGGAAGGTGGAGCCATAGTATGAAGGAGTATCAAGCAGAAATGTGTTGCGGACTCCACCAAGGAAGCTGAGTATGTTGTAGCCTCTAAGGCAGCCAAGGAAGTTGTATGGCTCAGGAACTTCTTGATGGACTTAGAGGTGATTCCTGGTTTACCCAAAGCTATCACCATTTATTGTGATAACAGTGGTACAGTAGCAAACTCGAAGAAGCCACGAGCCTATAAGGCAAGTAAACACATTGAGTGCAAGTACCACCTGATACGAGACATCGTAAAGCAAGGAGAAGTTGTTGTCGCCAAGATTGCATCCGAGGATAACCTGGAAGATCCTTTCACTAAGGCCCTTCCAGTGAAAGCTTATGATAGGCATGTGGAGGGGATAGGAATCAGATGTATGACAGTTTGATGGCAACATAGTCTTTTAGTATAAGTGGGAGATTGTTAGGATATATACTAAAAGCCTAGCTTTTGTATGAACATCTATTTTGGAATAAGAATCACATGGTCATTGTTCGCATTTTATATTTGATATATATGCTATTGTCCTTTACTTTACATTGTAGATAACATGGTGTGTGGTGCCATACAGAAGATCATGTTATCTGTCCCTTGTGAAGTATAAGTAGTGGCTCACAACCGAGATGGATTTGGGCATACCATTGGAATGGTTGTAGTGTAATTTATTGGATCGTTTAGAATCGATAGAGGGGGTGAATATCGATCGACAATATTCGAAAAACTGAGAGCAATTACGTAGCGAAAAAATTCAATGCTAAGACTGTTATTTTTTACTTAGTTCAGAGTCGCGATCGACTCCTACTCCAAGGCCCACGATCCTTGACCATTTACGATGGACAATTCTATATTCCAAGAAAATAGAACAAGTTTGAAGTTGAATACAGAATTAAAAAATATAGCAATTAAAACTTTTTACCGACGATCGAAGAAATGGGTCGTCGTTGGCACTTGAGACTTGAGCACGGAGCGTTTGGAGCAGAGCGCTTGAAAGAAATTGTTGGAAGCAGTTGTATCCTGAAGCAAGGGGGTGAACCCCTATTTATACTAAGTCCTTGGGCGCCTGTGTTAAAGGGGGTGTCTAACACGTGGCCTTCCCTGCGCGAATCTCCATCCGCAGACTTGGCCAGCGCTTATCCCTTCAACTGGGGCACCTGAGCTGACTGGGGCGCCTGTATCAACACAGGCGCCTCAGATGCTGATGTGGAGGCTTGCTTCGAGTGTGCTTGGAAGAACCCTTGCCTGGGGCGCCTGTCACCATACAGGCACCTGTTGGAGTCAGGCGCCTGGGAGCAGAAAACTTCATCCTTTGTTCATACAACCAGGGTTAGTTCCAAAACACAAATAATACATAAATAATATAAGTTTAAGCACAGTTAACAGCCTGAACTATCTTGGTTCTAACTTTGGGCTTCCGAAATGGAACCCTAGGTCGAACCGACGCCTAGTGTTCCCTCCTACGAGGAGCGTGTCCTTACCTACTCCTCTCAGGAGAGTTTACCTTTTTGCCAACTGGCTCATCTGGTTGGACTTTTTCCCAATCCACTGGATCAGATCTTCATGCCCAGTCCGCGACCAGGACTTATTGTCCAGCTTCACTCACCAGGTCTTCAGTACCCAGCCCTCGACCAGGACTTATTTCTCAATTCATAGAATCAGGACTTCATGCCTAGTGTACCTAGGACTTTTCCTACACACTTGAGTAACATCGTTAGATCACAAAATAACCTTAACTTATGATCCCTTTGCCATTATCAAAAACAAGTTTGATCTTGGTGCTTCCGGCACCAACATAATTTGGTATTAGTCTATCTTGACTATAGAATTACACTAGTACACTTTGTGTGTATTGAGCAGGACCGATTAGAGGTGATTCGATTTATACTGACTATATAATCGAATCAGACCTCAGATATTATGATGTACATGCTCTTAATCCCGATATAATAATGGGCTTATGTACTTAATATCTATTTCTTTGTTTTACCAATGGGCGAGATTTATTTGTTAAATCAATAGGCCCGGTAATTGGGAAATAATATTATTTACATGGTGTGCCGTTGATTATAGAAGGAAACAGTGTCCTAATGCGTTAGGATGATGATGTCCCCTTAAGGAGCTCATAAAGTTCATCATGTAAATCCTGCAGGTGGACTTGGTCTAACATGATGATAACGTTGAGTGGTATTATTAATGGAGTTAGATATTAATTAATTAAATTGTTATTAATTTAATTAACTAATGGACATGCGAGATCTTAAACACGAGGAGATTATGTACACATAATATGGTAGAATCCATATTTAATTATGGGGGTTGGTGAGGTAGATTAATGATGATCCTTTAGTAGATTGGATCATCATTAATGGATCGGACTTTGATCCATTAGGTGACCAAGACTCAACTCCTCCTCATGGTCCCTATTGTAGCCTATAAATACCTCATGAGTCATGAGACCAAGGCCACAAGAATTAACCAAAGCCTCTCTATTCTCTCTTCTTTCTCTTCTCTCTCTCCTAGGGTTTCGGCATCGCAAGGTTAAGGGGGAAGGGCTCGGTGGGGAAGAAGGAAGATAAGCTCACTTCCTTCTCTTCTCTTCTTCTCTTTCTCTTGTCCATCCTAGGGCGTGCGCTACCTTGAAGAAGGAGGGTTTTTCGGCGCCAGCAGCACAAGAAGAAGAATTAATTAGAGTTTTATTATGGATTAATTAAAATTGAAATCATTAAAAATTAATTAAAGTTGAAGTTATTAATTAAAGTTGAGGTTTAATTATTTTAGAATTAATTAAGAATTACTTAAGGTATAATTATTTAAGAATTTCTTAATGTTTAAGAATAATTTAAATTGTTAAGAAGTAATTAGGATTTAAGTTATTTGAATTTAAGATTTAATTTGAATTTAGGTTATTAAGATTTAATTTGAATTTAAGTTATTAAGATTTAATTTGAATTTAAGATATTATGATTTAATTTGAGTTTAAGTTATTAAGATTGAATTTGAATTTAAGTTATTATGATTTAATTTGAGTTTAAGCTATTAAGATTTAATTTGAATTTAAGTTATTACGATTTAATTTGAATTTAAGTTATTAAGAATTAGTGTTTAAGATTTTAGGGTTAAGTAGTAATTGTGGGTCTAATTGCATCATTTCGATTAATTCAAAAAATTTTGATTCCTTAATGTTTTCTTTTGTTTTTAAGCTTTCAAATTTATTTAATACTTCTGCTTTATTTGAATTTTTATAAGCCTTGTTAATTATATCCTTAATTTTGTTGAATTCATCTTTATCTTCAGAATTATATTCTTCATCTTCATTTTCTTAGTTATTTTCTGATTTATTAATTAAAATTATATCATTATCTTCAAAATAGGTAGAATAGTTTTCAGGATTACTAATTAATGTTATGTGATTATTATCTTCAAAATTGGTCGAATTATTAATTAATATTACATAATTATCTTCAGCATTATCATGATTATTTTCAGAATTAATAGTTAAGGGTTGACAATTATTTTCAGAAATATTTAGATTATCTGTAGAAATATTAATTATAGTTTGAGTAGTATTTTCTGTATCTTGAGAATCACTAATTAAAATTTCATTAATATTATCAGAAATATCTAAGGATTTGTGTGAAATAATTTCATAATTAATTCTTATTATTGCATCATTAATTGAAGAAATTACAGAATTAATATTTATGATTTTAAGATTATTTAAATTATCATTATTTAAATTATCATGGAATATTTTTAATTTCTCATGCAAATTATCTAATTTAATAGGAAAATCTAAATTACCAAAAAAGTTTTGTAATTGTGCAGGAATTTGAAAATAATTATTGTGGAAATTAAATTTCTATACCTCCTTTTGCTTTGTTGTCCTGCTGATCTTCCAGTCTAGACACTGGTTCTTGTAATGCCCCTGCTTCTGGCATTTGAAGCATCTGATATGGCTTTTGTCCCTCCGGACTCCTAGCGCTAGTACCTCCTTTGCCGCCGGTGGTGACAATCGAGTCTTACGAGTAGGACATTGGTTTTTATAGTGTCCTTTCTCCCTGCACTTAAAACATATTATATGAAATTTGACATTATTAAAAATGTACCTAATTCACCCCTGACTCCCCCTCGATTCCTGGCTTCTTTGCTCCGTTGGTTGTTAGTCCGGTGAAGAGCTTCCAGGCTTTGATACCACTTGTATGATCGTTGTGATCAATAGAGGGGGTGAATATCGACCCGTAAAATTTCTTCGAAAAATTCGTCGGATAATGTCTTCCTATCAGGTTAGTACGCAGCGGAAAATAGAAAAGGAAGACAGAACAAACAGAGACTCGCGGGATTTATTTACATGGTTCCCGATCCCCCTAGGTCAGTACGTCCAAGGCCTATGTACTCGGCGTGAGTCCACTAATGGTCTCCTTTCTGGAATTTCTGAAGGTGGAGAATACCCATCTTATAGTATGGTTTACATGCAAGAAATAAATAAATCGAAATACAACTTGTAAATAAAACGCAAACCAAAAAACTCGTCCAACTCTGGAAGTCCGAAGCGTCGCACGCATCTTCCTGGAGCCTCCTTGGTCGGAGAAATTCAACTTGAGTGCTTTTCCTTTGCATAAAATGCTTAGGCAGATGTGGAAATTCATATCCTGAGTTGAGGGGTCGAAGCCCCATTTATAGTAGTGTCCCGGATGCCCTAGAGGCCTCTGAGGCACCCTATATACTATCAAACAGGATCCGCAATCGTAAACATCGTGCAGGGACAAAACTGGCCATCCCAGGCGCCCTGGACCTTCCCAGGCGCCTTGGATGTAGGGTGCCTGACCCTTGAGGGCGACCTTAAGCTTTGGGGTGCTTGTATTAACACAGGCGCCCTAGATGCTTCTCCCAGGTGCTATTCTCCCTGCGTTTGTTCTTCTGTCTTGCCACTAACACCAGGTACCTGCAAGACAATCAAACACAAGGCAAATATACAGATAATCATAGCCTTAAAGATTGATTCTGACTTTAGATTTCACCCGAAACCCTAGGTTGAACCGACGCCTAATGTTCTCTTTCCCGGGGAACGCGCCCTCGCCAACTCCACACTGGAGAAGTTACGTTTTCCAATCGGAACCTCCGATTGGGCTTTCGCTCAGCCTCCGAGAATCCGAATCTTGAGACGTTTGACATTGACCCATCTCTAATTATGTTCGTGATCCCCGCTCGACTAGAGCATTTGCCAATCAGAACCTTCGGCTGGACTTTTGCTCAGCCTCCGAGAACTCGGATCTTGAGATGTCCGACCTCGACCCATCTCTACTTCTGTCCGACAACCCTCACTAGGCAAAGACTTCATTGCCCGATCCCCGACTAGGACCTAGTGCTCAATCTCTCGGACCAAGACTTCATGCCCAGCTTCACTCACCAGGACTTAGTCCAACCTAGCTTCGCTTGCTAGGACCCAGCTTCACTCACCAGGATTTAGTGCCCAGCTTCACACACCAGGACTTAGTCAAACCTAGCTTCCCTTGAAAGGACCGGGCTTCACCCACCAGGATTTCTTTCATCAAAATCACTCCTTTGCTAGTCATCAAGATCCTGACTAGACTTCCTCAATCATTAGATAAACATAGCTCCAAACCTCAAGTCCGGTTTGGTTTACTCCCTTGGTCAAACTGACCAATCCTGGGTTCTGGTTCACTCTGCCAAACATCAAATCCTGTTTGGCTAATCTTTTGTCAACCTGATCAAACCTAGGTTAATCCTACCAAACATAAGGTCCTATTTGGTTTAACCCTTGATAACTTTGACTAACCCTTACCTTGTCTAACATATATTACTAACTTAAGTATATTGTTAAACATCGAAACACTAGAGGAAGGCATCACTGATGCATCTTGCACCAACAAACATCTTTCACTGCTGCAACTAGGGTTTGTCTAAGAATAGTACAAAAATGAATAATAAGCATATGAATCACAGCCGGAGTTGTCTTGGTTCTGACTTTGAATTTCAAAATGAAACCCTAGGTCGAATCGACACCTACTATTCTCTCTTCAGGGGAATGCGTCCTCACCTACTCCTCTCAGGAGAAGTTACCTTTTGCAAATCGGCTCCTCTGGTTGGACTTTTTCTCGGCCTCCTAAACTGTCAGATCTCGAGACGTCCGTACCTCGACCCGCCTCTACTTCTATCCGCAATCCTCGCTCGGCTAAGACTCCTGCCCAATCTTTCGGATCAGGACTTAATTGCCTAGTCCACGACCAGGACTTAATGCCCAACCCTCGACCAGGTCTTCTTGCCCAACCCTGCAGATCAAGAATTCGTGCCTAGGAAAACTAGTACTTCCTTCACACTTGGTAAATCCATTAGATAACAATACAAACTAAACTTTCATCCCTTTTCCATTATCAAAACTAGGTTCGATCTGGTGCTTCCGGCACCAACAATCTCCCCCTTTTTGATTTATGGCAACACGGTTCAAAGGTTAAATTAAAAACAGAAAACAAATTCATGATGGTTATGTACTGGAATGAAAAGAACAAAATAGATTTTCTACTCTCCCCCTTAATTAGTTCTCTCCCCTTTCTTCTTTAGAGATATTTTCAATATTTTTGAAAAACTTAGCGAAAATTTGAAACATTGCATAAGGCTTCTTTTAATTTAAAAATCTCCCTCTGAAGCTTTTGAAAATATACAATTTTTCTATTTTGAACATTTTTCTAAAAAATATGAAAACTTCTGAGTAAAGGAAACTTTTGAGAAAAATAAATTTTGAAAGTTTTTAACTTAAAGTTTTCACCAACAAACTTTTCTGAAACAAGTAGCATTTTCCCAAAAGGCTTTTCAGAAAATAAAAAATTTGAATAACAAACTTAAAAATTATTTTGAGAGAAAAAATGAAAAAATAATTTTAATTTTGACTTTTTCAAAAACAATCTTTTTTGAACACAAAGATTTTGAGAGTTAAATAATTTTGAAACTTGACTCTTTCGAAAACAAAGATTTTGACTTTTTCGAAAACACAGAAAAGATAATCTTGACTTGGGAAAATTATTTTAATAGAAAAATAATTTTAAGTTGACTTCGAAAACAAAGATTTTAAGTTGACTTTTTTCTTCTCTCCCCCTTTTCCATATATCAAAAAAAAGGAAAAAAAACATTATTGACATGAAAAAATAGTTATGTATCAGAGTCTACTTGCTTTGTAACAATAATGAAGGAAACTGACTGACAGCAAGTAATTGAATTGAACTCATTTTGACCCAAGTAATAAATTTTGAACCCAGTTAACATACTAGTGAGTCCAAGTATAAAAAACTTTTCATAAAAAATTGAGCAAATTAACTTCTTCCGGTCCCTGTCTAACCCAGTTCGCTACTTACTAACTGTTATAACAGTAGCTTTCACTTAGGTTAGTCAAGTTAAGTAGTCTGATCAAGTTAGACTTTCTAAGCTTGAATACTTAACTTGATTGCTATTCAGATGTATTTATCACCCCAACTGCTAATGATGCACTGACTTAAAGCATCTTGAGTCAAGGCATAGACCTAAGTATCCCAACCCAATCTAGGTTATCAATCAAAGTACCCTAATGTGCTTGTGAGATGTTGGCTTCTAGATCATAGGAGCATGCAATTCTAGGGTCAAGTCCTAAGCTAAGTCTATTGCATGAAAAACCCTAGTTTTGAAGGGGATAACTTTTGTGAAAAAACTAAAGTCGAGAAAACATTTTAAAAGTTCAAAACTTAGTTGGAAAAATATAAATTTAAAAAATATGATTTTTTTTAATTTTAAAGTAAAGAGAAAAAAATAGTCATATTCTACTAAGCACATTCCTAATGATAATGAACTCAGAGTGCATAAATCTAAAGTAGATGATCAAGTCAATTTTTACAAACAAGGAGAGTCAGAAAACAAATCCCTAGTACAATATCAAGCTAAGAAGATGAGCCCGGATGCCATGAAGGGCCAGGATACCACGACCGAAACATCGACATCATCTCCTCATGTCGAGCCTAGTCTGCTGTGAGCCTTTCATCATGTCGGGTCTGATCTGTTGCGAGCCTCTCATCATGTCAGGCCTGAAGGACATCCATCTGCTCAATGTGATTGTTGGATTCCTAGTCGTGCATGGGAAACCTCTCCATGTCCCCGGATTAAAATTTTTCAATCCGAATGGAGAACAATTTCTCACACGATCGACTCATCATCGTGCTAACCGATTTGAGCGACCGCTTGTACAAACCTATTGTTCTAGCAATCAAACTCATCCAACCGATTAGCCAAGGAATAGACGGTGAGTGGATTACCGGTTTTTGTGTTTATCATCGGGGTCCAAGATAATTAATTATCATAATTAATTAAATAATAATTAACATGAAATGATAATTAAACAAACAATATCAAAAGGAACAAAATAAGAATTATACCTCTTGTTTACCACACAATCTTCTATTGTATGACCCAACCTCTTCTTGGACGTCGTGTGGGTGGTGATCTTACAAGAAACGAAGTCACCAAGGCACTTTCTCCCTCCACCAAGATTTCTTCCCATTCCCATTACCTTGCGCCGAAAACCCTAGCCACTAGGGAGTTACCGCCGGCCACCAAAAGAGGATCCTCTCCTTCTAGCTTGCGCCGGCCACCAAGGGAAGAAGAAAGGAAGAAGTAGAAGAGAAAGAAGAAGGAGAAGACTCTTCTCCACAAGCCAATCCAAGCCGCAACCCTCCTTTCTCTCTTCTTTCCGTCGGCGCCTAGCAACCAAGTTGCACCGTCAGATTTGCACCTCCTCCTCTCAAACCTTACTGCCGTGGGCTTTTGGGAAGAAGAGAAGAAAAGGATGAAGAGATGAACTTCTTTCTTCCCTTATCCTTGCGCCAATTCCCTTCTCTTCCCTTTGATACCCGCCGGCCACAAGAAGCCCTAGCAGAGAGAGGAGAGAAAAGAGAGGCTCTAGGGTTGATTTGGAAGAATTGGATGCCTTGGTCTCATGACTCCATGAGGTATATATAGGCTACAATAGGTACCATGAGGAGGAGTTGGGTCTTGGCCACTAATGGATCAAGGCCCGATCCATTAATGATGATCCATTCCACTAGAGGATCACCATGGATCTACCTCACCAACCCCCATATTTAAATATGGGCTCCACATATTATGAGTACAAAATTCTCCCCATGTTTAAGATATCGAATGTTCGTTAATTAATTAAATTACGGATAATTTAATTAATTAACATCTAACTCCATAAGTAGTACCACTCAACCTTATCATCATGTCGGACCAAGTCCACTTGTAGGATTTAACATGATGAGCTTTATGAGCTCCTCAAGGGGACATCATCAATCTAACTCACTAGGACACAGTTTTCTTTTATAATCAACGGCACACCATGTAAATAATATTATTTCCAAACTTATTGGGTCTATCGATTTAACAAATAAATCTCGCCCATTGGTATATCAAAGAAATAAATATTAAGTACATATGCTCGTTATTATATCAGGATTAAGAGCATGTACTCCATAATATCTGAGGTCTGATTCAATTATATAGTTAGTATAAATTGAATCACCTCTATATTGGTCATGCTCAATACATACTAAGTGTACTAGTATAATTCTATGATCAAGATAAACCAATAATAAATTACACTATAACCATGCCAATGGTTTGTCCAAAATCATCTAGGTTGTGAGCCTCTACTTATTCTCTACAAGGGACTGATAACATGATCTTCTATGTGACGTCACACACCATGTTATCTGCAATGTAAAGTATTAGACAATATGCACATAAATAACTAATATAAATATGCAAACAATGATCATGTGATTCTCTTTCAAAATGTAGATGTCCATACAAAAGCTAGGATTTTAGTATACATCTTAACAATCTCCCACTTATACTAAAAGACTATGCTGCCATCACAATGTCATACATCTGACTCCCATATCCTCCACATGCCTATCAAAAGCTCTCGCTGGAAGAGCATTAGTGAATGGATCCGGCAGGTTGTCCTCTGATGCAATCTTGGCGACAACAACTTCTGCTCGCTTTACGATCTCTCGTATCAGGTGGTACTTGTGATCTATGTTCTTACTCACCTTATGGGCTCGTTGTTCCTTTGAGTTTGCAACTACACCACTATTATCACAATAAATTGTGATGCTTTAGGCAAACCATGAATCACATCCAAGTCCATCAAGATGTTCCTGAGTCATACAGCTTCCTGGGCCGCCTCAGAGGCTGTCACATACTCAGCTTCTATTGTGGAGTCCGCCATGCATTTCTTCTTGATACTCCTCCATACAATGACTCCACCTCCTAAAGTAATCATATACCCCGAGGTAGACTTACTTTTATCCCAATCTGATTGGAAGTCTGAATCTGTATAACCTATAGGGAGTAATTGATCTGCCTGATAAACTAGCATATTATCCCTAGTTCTTTTTAGGTACTTCAATATATGCTTTACTATAGTCCAATGCCCCTGTCCTAGATTACTCTGATATCTGCTAACCATGCCCATGGCAAAGCAAATATCCGGTCTCGTACATAGCATAGCATACATGAGGCTTCCTACAGCCGAAGCATAAGGAACCGCCTTCATCTCCTCTATCTCCTTTGATGTTTTAGGACACAACTCCTTAGATAGAGGTATTCTATGGCGAAAAGGTAGAAAACCTTTCTTGGAGTTTTCCATGTTAAAATGAGCTAGGACAGTGTCTATGTATGAAACATGAGATAAGCACAACATCCTTTTCTTGCGATCCCTAACCTTGATCCCAATGATGTGCCCTGCGTCTCCCATGTCCTTCATATCAAACTGTTTAGACAACCATACCCATACGTCTATAACACTTTGACATTGTTGCCAATGAGCAAAATGTTATCTATGTATAGTACAAGAAATACTACTACGTTTTCGTCATATCTCTTGTATACACAAGACTTAGCCGGACTTTGAATAAATCCATACGACTGGATTACCTCATCAAAGTGGATGTTCCAATATCGCAAAGCTTGCTATAATCCATAAATGGACCGATTAAGCTTACACACAAGATGCTCTTTCCCTTCGCAATGAATCCCTCTGGTTGCTTCATATAGATGTTTTCCTCAAGACTTCCGTTAAGGAAGGTTGTCTTGATATTCATCTGCCAAATCTCATAATCCATATGAGCGGCAATAGATAAGAGAATCTGGATCGACTTAAGCATGGCTACCGGCAAAAGGGTCTCCTCATAATCGATACCCTCTTTCTGAGTATACCCTTTCGCAACAAGCCCTTCTTTAAGGGTTTCCACCTTCCCGTTTGATCCTCTCTTTCTTTTGTAGATCTACTTGCATCCAATGGCTTTTACACCATCAGGTGGTTCTACTAGCTCCCCAGACTTGATTAGAATCCATAGATTCTATCTCAGAATTCATCGCCTTTTGCCAAGATACCGCATCTTTATCTTGGTGTGACTCGTCATAGGTCTAAGGATCAGGTTCATGTTCACCAAGGACCCAGTTCGATGACTCTCCCAAGAACATGAATCTGTCAGGTTGTCTAACAGCCCTCCCACTACGACGAGGTACTACCTGTGTATCATCTAAGACATGCGGTGTAGTCACTTGTGGTATATCCTCCTATACCGTTGGTACTGAAGTACGAACTCCCCCTCTCATTTCCTCTAGAACAATCTTACTCATGGGCTTATGGTTCATTACATAGTCCTCCTCTAATCGGGCAATCGTGCTAACGATGACCTTCTGATCTTTAGGACTATAAAATAAACGTCCTTTTGTTCCTTTAGGGTAGCCTACGAAAAAGCGTACTTCTGTACGAGATTCCAACTTATCTGCATCTCCCTTCAGCACATGTGTTGGACTATACCAAATCCGAATATGTCTTAGACTAGGTTTTCACCCAGTTTACAATTCTGTGGGAGTAGAGGGTACTGATTTAGATAGTACCAAGTTCAAAATAAACACTGTCGTTTCCAGAGCATATCCCCAGAACGAATCTGGCAACTCGGAGTAACTCATCATCGATATAACCATCTCCATAAGAGTCCTCTTCCTTCGCTCTGCTACATCATTCTGTTGGGACATACCGAGTGCAGACAATTGGGATAGAATCCCAGCCTCTGATAAGTAATTCCTAAACTCTCCCAAGAGGTACTCACCACCACAATCAGATCATAGTGTCTTGATACTTTTACCTTGACGTTTCTCCACATCAGTCTTGAATTCTTTGAACTTATCAAAGCATTCAGACTTGCGGCGCATCAAGTAAATGTATCCATACCTTGAATAATCGTTTATAAAAGAGACAAAATATTCAAAGCCACCTCTAGCCTGGATAGACATAGGACCACACAAATCAGAATGAACCAATTCTAACACATCTTTGGGTCTATACCCCTTGGCCTTGAAAGACCTCTTGGTCATCTTACCATCCAAGCAAGATTCACAGGTTGGGAAATCTTCCACCACCAATGAACCCAAGGGCCCATAGGCTATCAACCTTTGAATCCTACTTAGGTTAATATGACCTAGCATTAGATGCCAAAGATATGTTTGGTTTATCTTCAAAGGTTCTTTTCTCTTATTTTGGTTAGACGATGAGTTATTTACTTCTATTTGCATCGTGGGAGTTTTTGGTACAAGAGTGTATAAATTGCCAACCATCGCACCAAAACATATAATCTCTCTATTCCATTTTATAACAACTCTGGCATTAAAAGAAATAGAATATTCATCCTTTATTATTATAGAAACTAAAATAAGATTCTTTCTAAAAGTTGGTACATAAAGGCAATTTCTAAAAAGCAATGTTTTATTTCTATCACATGACAAATTAACGTCTCCCACTACAACAGCCGCCACCTCCGTAGCATTGCCCATGTAGACGATAATCTCTCCATCAGCTAGTCGTTGGATTTCCTGGAACCCCTGCAAAGAATTGCAGACAAGATCAATGGCTCCCGTATCTACACACCAGTTACCGGTAGATAACACCGCTAAATATGTTTCAACGACTAAACAAAAAGATATACCTTGATTTTTCTTGACGGCGGGGACAGTCTGCCTTCTAATGTCTAGTCTGCTTGCACGTGAAGCACAAGCCTTTCGGCTTCTTCATGCCATCCTGAGGTCCTTAAGTTCTTGCCACTTTCTTTGCCACACCTGGTTTCTTCTTCTTCTTTCCTTTCGGCTTAGAAGTAGAAACCTTCTAAGCAACGATAACATGAGCACTCTAATGAGAAAACCCTTCTGTGGCCTGGAGTTCTGTCAGAAGTTCCGTCAACGAATATGTTCATTTGTTCATATTATAATTCCTGTGAAACTGCTCAAAACTCCTTGGTAGAGATTGGAGAATGATATCGACCTGGGTTTCCTCATTGATCTCCGCTCCAAGGGCTTCCATCTCATTTAAACGAGCCATCATATTGAGAACATGTTCCTATTGGTTGGGATATAACAACCGAGGGTATGGCTCGGTGGGTTTCCTAAACAACCACGGGGCTGAACATGAGAGACCTCTCTATGTCTACGGATTAAAATTTTAATCCGAATAGAGACCATCTCCCAAATGACCGTCTCGTCATTGTGTCAATTGATTCAAGTCACAACTTAGCCAAAACCAAAGGTAAGGCCTTGTAACTTTCTGAATCAATCAACCGCGAAAAAGACGACGAATGGATCACCAATTTTTGTGTTTATTATCGGGGTCCATGACATAATTAATTATCAATATTAATTAACACATAATTAAACTATGATAACTAATTATGAACACATGCATGCGATGACAAAAATCACATAAAATAACAAAAACACAGACGGAGCTAAAGAGAATTATACCTGGCCTTTTGCCTCGCAGTCTTCTACCGTATGACCCTCCCCTCTTGAACGTCGTGTGGGCGACGATCTACCATGATATGGAGTCACCAAGGCTTCGAATTAATCTCCTTTCTTCAATCTTCTTCCAAGCAACAACACAAACCCTAGAACCTAGGGTTACCTTGCGCTGACCACCTCTCCTCCTTGCGCCACCGGCAACCTCAAGCTCCCAAGGACCGCTGGCCACAAGGCAGCACCGAGAGGAAGGCTGAGAAGATGAAGAAGAGGAAGAAGAAGAGAGAATAAGTCTCCTCTTCTTCCCACACACAACCACAGCCACCTCTCCTCCTTCTTCACTTTCCGCCACGCCAAAACAAGGAAAATCATTGTTTTTCTAGCGACTGACCACCTCACCTCCTTTTCCACTGCTTGCGCACGCAAAGGAGGAGGATGTGAAGAAGAAAGAAGAAGAAAGTGGAGAAGAAGAAGGAGAAGAATATGAATTCTCCTCTTCACAAGCGGCGCCGCAACCTCCCAAGATCATCACCGGCAGCCCACCTCCTTCTCTTCTACTCCTCGCCGGGCCCTGAGAAGCTCTTCCTAGTCCTGCTGAACCCTCACACCAAGAAGGAAGAAGACTTGAAGATGGATGAAGGAGAAAACTATGGGGATCGGTGTCGTTGATAGAGGCGGGGTGAATATCGACCGTACAAACTTTTTTCGGAAAGCGTGCCTTTCGAGCGTTCTAGACAGAGTTAGTTCGCAGCGAAAATACGAAATAACAGAAAAGAAAGACACCTTGTACACATGGGATTTACTTGGTTCCTGACCCCCCAAGGTCAGTTCATCGAAGGCCTAAGCACGGGAACGCCCCCTAATGGTCACCTTCCCGGAATTTCCGGAGGTGGAGAAGCTCATCATACATTGTATGATTTACAATCAAAATATTAAGTAAATTGAAGTGCGGAAAGTAAATCAAACCAAATGGAAAAGGTCAAAAACTCGGTCGATCTGGAAATCCGAAGTGCCGCAAACTTCCTCCCGAGCTTCCTTGGTCGCAGAGCTTCGTCGTTAGCGCTTTTCTTCCGTTCGGAATGCTCAGAATGATCGTAGAAGTGTAGTCCTTGGTCGAAGCCCCTTTTATAGGCTTGGTATAGGGCGCATGTGATCAATGAGGTGCCTCACATAGCTTGGTCAAACTCCATCCTCGTACCAAACTCGCAGCAGCGGATAAGGGTTTCATCTAGGTTACCCTAGACATACAGGGCGGCTGAATGATTGAGGCGCCATGTATCAATGAGGCACCCTGGTTAATAGGGGCATCTAGCAACCTAGTGTTGGGACCGGGTGCATGTTGACATGGATACGGGTTCGTAATTTTATAAAAATAATTACGTGCAGCGGAAGAATTAGCATAAATAATTTCTCAAATTATTTTTAACCACGTATCTAGCATGCAACCTTATGATGTGTGGACATGATCATAAATTAAAATTTTGCAGAAAGTAAATTAATTTACTCAATACCTCGCGTAACTCGAAGTAAGGGACGAGATCCAACCGTAGCGTCCCTTGGAAGCTCCACCTCTATTCGCGTCCACGCCGAGTTCTCTTCGAGATGACTTCGCAAAGCCACGAGTTTCGTGCCGACAAGAACTACTAGATTCTCCAAAGGCACGACAAGAATATCAAGAGAGAGAGATGGAAACTAACCACCAAGTAACGAAATCAAGATTCCGGGGAAAGGAAGGAAGGAGTCGCGATCCGCTTCTTCTTCTTCTTCTTCGGCGCCTTCTTGGTGGAGTTGGCTCGCGGCAACCCTAAGAGTAACCTCTAGGGCCGACGCCCACTTGGAGAGGGAGAGGGAGAGAGGGAGAGAAGGAGAGGAAGAGAGGCTAGGCAAGAATCCTTGATCTCTTGAATTAATTTCCAAGCCTTGCCTTGGTGCCTTTATATAGTAGCCTCTTTATTGCCAAGTCTCCTTTTAACAGAATAAATTTTCAAAAGGAATTTATCTTATAAATTTTTCTATGAATTATTCCGTTATGCCAAGTTTTTATTATAACTTAATTTATAATAAAAACAACCATGTCTCCCCTTTTATTATGGAATAAAATTTTCCAAGAAATTTATTATACAAATTTTTCTTATCATGGAAAAATCAATTCATAATTGATTTTTATAAAATAAAATAAACCAATCCATGGTTCATTTTATTTTCCATAAAAAGAATAAATTTCCATAAATTTCTTTATATAAATTTCTTTATATAAATTTCATTATCCATAATTTTATAAAACACGCTCGATTTATTTTATAATTTAAACCAAAACTTGGTTCTCTCCCTTTGTTGAGGCCGAAATTTATAAAAGAAAATTCATCTCATGTGGTCGGCCAAGTTTTCATCCAAACCATAGGTCCATGGTTCAAAACCCACCAATGGATTAAATTTTGTCATCTTTGATTTATTATAAAATTTTATAATACAAACCAACTCTTTGGTTTATTTTAATTCATGATAAAATAATCCCATGGATTATTTTAAGCTTAAAATAAACCATACCACCTTGGATCAAATCTCTTAATGAATTAAACTTATTTAATTCACCCATTAAGTCTTTAAAAGACTTAGCCATTTTACGCTTCCGTTGCGTCTCTGAAAATTCAGATTCGACTTATCTCTCTTGATCGGAAAATCCAATTTTCAACTCGTTTTAAATCCCTCGGATTACTCGTAGTGCGTGTGACTAAATAGGCTTTCAATTTATGTTGGACATCTATAATTCATCAATTATAGAACGATCATGAGTGGCACCCAGTAGTACATCATGATCCCCAATTAATCGAAAGATCAATGGTTGACCTCAGAAATTATTCTGAAACCCTTCAGCAGCTCTAATGAATCGTGCCTCATTCCCTTCACCATCTTATACCCACTTGGTTCAGGACACGGTCTATGTGTGTCAGTCCCCACTAGGCTGACTACGTCACACCTAGCCCAAGTAATGTCTTTCTCGTCCAACGGTTTCTAGTTACTCTCATGTTTCTGAGAGATTCATACTCTGAACATGTGATGCTCTGGCCAGAGGCTTCGAGTAACAATCCGACAATAGGCCTTGGGTATACATCTCCTCGCAAGGAGTGGTGAATTCTTTATAGGCTGTTCAAACATCTTCGGGCACTTCGGCTTATACCCAACCATCCTGGGTCCACACCTCCTTAGAGATGCTTGCTTAAGATGTCAAAGTATAAGTCTCCATGACCAAGATGACTTGAACACCGCAAGTCAAAGGAACATCGCACTTAAGCTGCAGTAAGAACTTCATTGACATATCTATATGTAGATTACCATATGAAGTTTTACAGCTAGTCACTCCAATGAACTAGTTCCCTTAACTAGCATTCATGTTTATCTCCGGACATCCCAATGTCACTAGCCAGTGAGAATCGGCTGATTAGAGAATAACCCATGCTAGTCTCAACAGAATTGATAGTGTCCGTATTTATCAATTTGTCGACTAGGGATAATTTCAATACTTCACAATGACACATGTAGAGATAATCACTAGTTGTGAATTCATCACAAATTCACTCATGCTGTGAATTGTATTGCGGGCATTCAGTAAATGAGTTTAAGATCTCAATCAAATACATGAACATGTATACTCAAATAGTGAATATTCATTTATTAAAGTAAATGATTACAATCATAAGGCGATTGCCTTAGGACACTTCTCTCACAATACTAACAAACTCCCACTTGGCCTAATGCTAATCGCTACGGTATCTAATACCACAGGCTCTAACATGACCCTCAAACTTGCTTTGAGGCAAGGCCTTAGTTAAAGGATCCGCTAAATTCCTTTCAGTGGGAATTTTCTCAATTTGTATATCATTCCTACTTATAATCTCTCTGATCATATGATAGTGGCGAAGCACGTGTTTGATCGCTGATGAGACCTTGGTTCCTTTTCTTGTGCAATAGCTCCATTGTTGTCGGAGTAAACCGGCACTGCTTCATCAATGGTTGGAACCACACCAAGTTCGGAGACAAACTTCTTGATCCAGACTGCTTCCTTTGCTGCTTCCGAAGCTGCGATATATTCCGCTTCCGTGGTAGAATCCGCTACGGTGTCTTGTTTGGAACTCTTCCAACTTATTGCGCCTCCATTCAAAGTAAGTAAGTATCCAGACTGAGATTTGGAGTCATCCTTATCTGTCTGGAAACTGGCATCTGTATACCCACGTATTACCATATCTCCTTCTCCATATATTAGGAACACATCCTTAGTTCATCTTAAGTACTTAAGGATTGTCTTGACAGCCGCCCAATGATCCATTCCTGGATCAGACTGGTATCTGCTCATGACGCTTAGAGCATACGATACATCGGGCCTAGTACATAACATAGCATACATGATAGATCCTATCGCGGATGCATAAGGAATCTTATTCATGCAAATCCTCTCGTCTTCTGTGCGCAGACACATAGACTTTGAAAGGTTAATCCCATGCCTGATGGGAAGGTAACCTTTCTTGGATTTCGACATGCTAAACCTTTTTAGCACTCGGTCTATATATGTAGACTGCGAAAGACCAAGCAACCGTTTTGATCTATCTCTATAGATTCTGATCCCAAGGATATAGGTTGCTTCTCCCAGGTCATTCATGGAGAAAGTTTTGTACAACCAAATTTTAACTGTCTGTAAGACTGATATATCGTTTCCTATAAGTAATATGTCATCGACATATAATACTAGGAATACGACTGCACTCCCACTAACCTTCTTGTACACACAAGGTTCGTCAGGATTTTGTGAGAAATCAAACTCTTTGATTGTCTCATCAAAACGAATGTTCCAGCTCCTGGATGCTTGCTTCAGTCCATATATGGATCGTCGAAGCTTGCATACTTTGATTTTATCAACCGATGTGAAACCTTCAGGTTGTATCATGTATACATCCTCAAGCAGGTTTCCATTAATGAAAGTTGTTTTCACATCCATTTGCCATATCTCATAATCATAATGAGCTGCTATGGCCAGGAGCATCCGAATGGATTTAAGCATAGCTACTAGCGAATAGGTTTCGTCATAATCAATTCCTTATTTCTGACGATATTCCTTTGCCACTAATCTAGCCTTAAAGGTAACAACATTACCTTCCATGTCTGTTTTCTTTTTGAAAACCCACTTGCACCCTATGGGCTTAATCCCTTCAGGTGGGTTAACCAAGTCCCATACTTGATTTTCGTACATCGAATCCATTTTCGACTTCATGGCTACAAGCCATTTGTCCCTTTCTGAACTTTTCAGAACATCTTCATAACTGATAGGTTCGTCATCGCTTATGTGTAACACGTCGTTCGATTCACTTATGAGAAATCCGTATCTCTCTGGAATATTTCTTGTCCTATCAGACCTACGAAGAGGTGGTGTTGTTTTAGGTTCAACTGATAGCTCATCATTATGAGTTATTGGTTGTGGGTCTAGACTAGGTGTCTCTGTATTGTCTATTGAAGTTTCTTGAACTTCATCATGTTCAATGTCACTCCCACTATTTTCTTGTAAAAGAAATTCTTTTCCAGAAATACAGCATGCCTTGAAACAAACACCTTTTGTTTCAAGGGATGATAGAATTGGTAACCCTTTGATTCCTTAGGTATCCAATAAATAGACATTTATCAGACTTAGCATCCAATTTGTCTAATACAGTCCGCTTCACATAAGCAAGACAACCCCATATCTTAAGGTGAGTTAAGTGAGGTTTCATACTATTCCATGTCTCATATGGAGTAGTAGAGACTACCTTGGTCGGGACTCTGTTTAGCAAGTAAACAACTGTCTTTAGTGCATAGCCCCAAAAGGATTTTGGAAGAGTTGCATGATTCATCATCGACCTAACCATGCCCATCAAGGTTCGGTTGCGCCTCTCAGATACACCATTATGCTGTGGTGTATACGGCGGAGTCCATTGGGACAATATCCCATTGTCCCTAAGATAATCTTGAAACTCTTGACTTAAGTATTCACCCCCCCCCCATCGGATCGAAGTATCTTAATACTTTTGCCAAGATATTTCTCTACTTCATTTCTGAACTCTTTGAATTTCTCAAAAGCTTCAGATTTGTGTTTCATCAAGAACACATACCTGAATCGTGAGTGATCATCGATAAAGGTAATGAAGTAGCTATAGCCTCCTTGTGCAAGAGTTGACATTGGTCCACATACATCAGTATGTATTAGACCAAGCAATTCTCCCACTGGATTACCTTTTCCGGGAAAGGGTAATTTGGCCATCTTGCCTTTTAAGCATGATTCGCATGTATCAAATGAACCGGGTTCAAATGATTCCAAAATTCCACATCGGTATAATTTGGTCATGCGTTTCTTACTTACATGGCCAAGACGACAATGCCACGTGTAGGAGTCTATTCGATTATCTATTCGAGCACGTTTGTTGCTAACTTCGATATTGAAAACGTCATCGGATAAATCAAACGTGTAGATACCATTGCACAAAGTTCCAGTCCCATAAAGAACGCCATTTAAAGTTATGTAACAACAATTGTTACTAAAAGTTAAATGATGACCCTTTTCATTCAAACATGAAATAGATACAATGTTCTTTATTAATGAAGGTACAAAATAACAATTATCCAATTCTAAGACACGTCCAGTAGGAAGCTTTAGCAAATATGTTCCGATGGCAACAGCAGCAATCTTTGCTCCATTTCCAACTTACAAATTCGCTTCTCCCTTGACGAGTCTTCTTCTATTCCTTAGCCCTTGTATGTCATTACATCTATGTGAGCTACACCCAGTATCAAGTACCCAGGTGTTTGAGGATATAGAGTGACATTCAATAACGAAGATACCTGAAGAGGATGGGGCATCAGATGCCTTCTTCTTCAAGGACTCAAGATAAACCTTGCAGTTTCTTCGCCAGTGACCCTCCTTGCCACAGTGATGGCAAGTGCCTTTTGGGGTCTTTTCAGTCTTTTTGGCCTTTTTCATCTTTCCCTTATTCTGTTCTTTGGCCTTCCTCTTAGAACCATTCTTCGAGGAACCAACTAACAGTACCGTCTTCTGATCCTACTTCACAGAAGGCTCTACAGTCTTCAGCAGGTTGAGCAACTCAGGAAACTGG
>JAGFNQ010008255.1:0-22076 GCA_024364735.1 Boesenbergia rotunda
TTTAAAGCACTCTAATTTTTTTAAAAAAGTCACGTGATTCACCCCCCCTCTCACGTGCATCGATCCTACAGTTACAACACTTCAATATATTAAATGACAACATCAAACCGACACATATAGCGGAAGGTACCATTCTCTGAGCAAGAATATGTGTCCCAAACCTCCTGAGAAAATAACCTAGATGAAGAAAAGATCATATGCCAGTGTCATTGATAGTTTAATATACACTATGTTGTGTACACGTCTTGATATAAGCTATGCTGTTAGTTTAATTACTGTTTCCAGTCAGATTCAGCACCGAGACATTGAAAAGCGATGAAGAAAATATTCAAATATTTAAAAGGACAACATATTATTGTAACTATTTTCAAAGATCTGACATGAGCTTGAACGGCTACCTGAATACAGATTGGGCTGGGAATTTGAGGATAGAAAATCCACATTTGGCTATGACTTTTTTTTTAAACAGAGGAATCATCTCATGGAATAGAAAGAAGCAAGCTTGTGTAGCATTTTCAACAATGGAAGCTAAGTATATAGCTTGTTTAGCGGCTGTGTAAGAAGCTACCTAGTTAAAAAGGTTTCTGAAGTATCTAAAGATTGCTGAAGATAGTGAGAGTTCTGTTACAGTTTATTGTGATAATCAAGCTGTCATAACTTTTTCTAAAGATCTCAAATATCATAATAAAGACAAGTGCATATCTATTATGTATAATTTTGTAAGGGATATAATTGACAAGAAAAAGATAATTTTTGAGTATATCCTTACACATAGTATACTTGTCGATCATTTTATTATGATATTGACTAAAAAATCATTTTAAAGACATGTGAAATCTTTGAAACTTTATAGAATGTAATATATTTTAATGACAATTGAATATTGTAAGATGTTTGATTATAGAAAGTCATGGTCTATTCAGTGTATATGCCAATGTTACATTTGAATAAGTCTCGGTAAGCATGTTGGTAAGTTGAGATTAGTCCTCTAGCATGGACATCTGTTAGGGTTATAAAGTTGCAAATAATGTCTCACATTGTAAACACATGAGAAAGATCATGAGTTTATAAGGAAAGGATATCTTCATTGGAATGAGACCTTTTGGGTAAAGTCCAAAAAAAACCATGAGGGCTTAGGTTCAAAGTGGACAATATCATACCATTATAGAGATATCTAAATTTTTTTTGTTCTAACAATTCGTATCAAAGCCCTAACTGCCAAAAGGTCTAACCGCTAATTGAGCACAAGAGTTATAGTCTAATCGATTCATATGAGTAGAATATTTGTAGGATCAAGTAGAGTGATAGAGGGGGTGAATAGCGCTCTCGAATAACTTTCAATTTAATAAACGAGTACGCAGCGGAATAAAACAAGAACAAGAAAAACACAATGCTAACTTGTTTTGTTTTTACATGATTCGGAGTCTGTGATGGCCCATACTCCAAGGCCCACGATACTTGATCATTTACTTTGGGCAATCCATTATCAATCTGTAAAGTATGATTATAAGAGTTAAGTATAAGAGATTATACAATAGACCAATGACATTGAAATGTAGAAAGCAAGGCAGCATTGTTGGAGCAGCATTTCAGCATTGTAGAGCAACTTCTAGCACAGCACTTGAAACCAAAGATAGTAGTAGAATTGATGTTGAAGCCTCTGGTGAAAAAACCTATATATAGCGTCACTCGGGTGCCCGTATAGCCATCAGGGGCACTCATGTTGCTGCGATTCGGCCGTTGTCTCATCCCTGCTCCGTCCAAGCCTTATCTGTACTCGAGTGCCTGGATGTAGTCGGGGGCCTATGTTGCTGACATGGAGCCTCCACTCAACGTATACCAACTCAACCCAGCCCTGGTTGAGTCACAGGAACATGGACGACCGAGTTCTCAGACGCCCGAGTCCCTATCGGTTGAGTGTCGTCAGTCACTTCTTGCTTAGCTACAACACAGGGTTAGTCCAACAAATATTATGCAAAAGAAAATGCATGCAAGACAATCAATGTTGTCCTATCCTGACTTTCAGGTTTCGACTGAAACCCTAGGTCAGACCGACGCCTACTATTCCCTTTTCGGGGGAGCACGTCCTTACCTACTCCACTTTGGAGAAGTTACCTGATTGCCAACTGGCATCTCTGGTTGGTCTTTTGCTCAACCTCCGACGACTCCGAACATCATGATGTCCATACCTCGACCGGTCCTGATTCATATCCGTTGTCCTCGCTCGGATAAGTCTTCTGCCCAGTCCTCGACCAGGACTTTTGTGCCCAACTCTCAGTCAGGTTTTCGTGCCCAACTTTACTCACTAGGTCTTCGGTGCTCAACCTTCGGTCAGGTCTTCGTGTTCAACCCTACAGATCAAGACTTCGTACCTAGTTACACTAGGACTTTCCTGCACACTCAAAATAACACGTTAGATCACAAATAATACTTAACTTTGAACCCTTTGCCAATATCAAAATAAGGTTCAATAAGGTGCTTCTGGCACCAACAATATTGACCTCAAACAAATGAAGTGGGAGCTCCCGTGTTTAGATCAAGAGGACTAAACAATAGGAAAGAAGTCTTGGTGGACAACCAAGCAGAGAAGACTTAGTTATAGCTAGGTAAGGAAGTCCTAGTAGGCTAGGTCGATCGAGGGGCAAGAAGACCTAGTAGGTTGGTTGGACCGAGGAGCAGGAAAACTTGGTGGGTCGAGGAACGAACATTAAATGGATAAGCTTTCTACTTGAGAGGGGGGCATTATAGTCCTTCGTTTGAGAGAGGGATTATTAGGGTTGCAAATAAAGTCTCTTATTGAAAATATATGAAAAAGATCATGAGCTTATAAGGGAAAGATATCTCAATTGGTATGAGGCCTTTTGGGTAATACCTAAAAACAACATCATGAGGGCTTAGACCCAAGTGAACAATATCATACCAATGTAGAGATATTTAAATTCTTTCGGTCCTAACTTAATCATCTCTATTTGTTAAGTATAAATATAGGTACGACTATTACTTATGGGATAACTATTAAAGTCGTGAATGATATCATTAGTAAATTGATAATGATCATAGTAATATATCCATCATTTACCAAATCTGATGGAAGCCAAATTATAATTCATGAGTTCAATTTAGGATTGGGCATTGGAAATATGTAGATAAAAATCCATACAATGTTAAATTTGTAAAAAATTATGCTTTTTATTAGTAATTATAGCAATAATAAGGTTAGTAGAAGAATAGATTCTTACTTTTCTACTTTGTGCGACCCTTAAGATTATAAGATAATCTCAACTTTACCCTCAGTGACTTTTTATTTGTCTACTTGAAGTTCTAATTAGTGAGTGCTACTTTCGCATTTATCCTAATGATTATGGTTGATTTGGTTTATGTAGCATAACTAAGAATGTAATTGATTAAAATGAATGAATTTTAGCTAAAAAAAATTCAGTTAATGTTGAGACTGGTTTGAGCTAGAGGAGAGAGGGTGAATTTCTTCAATTGCTTCTTCAAACTTGATGTTGTACCGGAAACATTGAAGCGAAGACTCCACAATGCTAATACTTAGATTTTACTTGGTATCCATATCTTTGTAGTGACAAATCCAAGGGTTCACTCGTCACTCACAATTCCATTATGAAAACCTCCTTCCTTCAGGCGGAGAAGCCTCATACAATCTTCAACACAAGAAATACAAACAAGAAATGCAAACTAGGTAACAAAGGAAATCGAAAATGACTTTACAAAATGAACCTTGCTTTGATTGCTCTTTTCTTACTTTAGATTACCTCATGGTGGTGGAAAATACAACACTTCCTTTTCCAAACACCCAAGAACTGACGTAAGCTATCGTGCCTCAAATCTTCTCAAAATCTCCTTTTCTAGAGCCAATTTCCACTTTCTAATCGATTGACCTTACTCCCAATCAATTATCATATCATATTAACTATTCAAAACCTACTCTTTTTGCCTGATGAATCGATTGATGAGTCATACCAATCGGTTTGGCAATTTCTAATTGATTACCCAATTGATTCCATAGCTTTTTGTACTTCGCAAAAATACTACCTAATCGATTACCCCAATTAATTCCAGCATCTTCTGTGCTTTCGCGAAAAACCTCCAATTGATTACCCTAATCAATTGAATTATCCAATCGATTAATCCAATCGATTCCAAGGAGTTCTATGATCTTGCAAAAAGATCCCAATTGATTAACCCACTACCTAATTGATTCCCAACCTTTCTGTTCTCACAAGAACATCTCCCAATAGATTAGGCGATCAACCTAATCGATTCAAACAAGTTTCAATTGATTAGGCAATCTGCTTAATCGATTCAAACATCTTCTGTTCGAATCACATCTCTTGCCAATCGATTATCCTGATTGATTGGCATTGCTCAATCGGTTAAGTCAATCAATTCGAGCACCAAAACTTGAAAATTCAGGTTTAGAGTTTTTTAATCGATTCCATTTCTTGTCAATTGATTACTAACCTTAATTTTAGCCTTTCCAGGACCAAAATCACATCATGTGTAGTATCTAGTTGACCTCAGCCTACCTGTACCTCCATTGCCCAACATTTAGTTATCCATGACCTATTTGGACTTCCTGTTACTTAACATCCGGTCAATCTGGACTTGCCTAGGCTTCTCACTAAGTGTCTGAACAACCTTTGACTTACTTGGACTTTTCATCTCATGTCAACTTCTGATTAGACCTTCGATAACCAAGTATCTGGTCAACCTTTGACCCATTTGAAATTTTCCTTTGCCTTTCCCCACTAAGGCTTCTATTGCCTAGTTTCCAACTAAGTCTTTTACTACCTAGCCTTGCTAGGACTTTCGTTGTCTAGTTCCCAACTAGGTCTTTCATTACCTAGCCTCACTAGGACTTCTGTTGAATAGTTTCCAACTAGGTCTTTTCGTTTCCTAGTTTCCAACTAGTTCTTCCATCGCCTTGCCTCGATAGGACTTCTATTGCCTAGTTGCCAACTAGGTCTTCCACTGCTTAGCCCCACTAGGACTTCTGTTGCCTAGTTCCCAACTAGATCTTCCATCGCCTAACTCCGCTAAGACTTCCATTGCCTAGTTTCCAACTAGGTCATCCATCACCTATCCCCGATAGGCCTTCCGTTACCTAGATCCACTATAACTTTTATTGCCTAGTTCCCAACTAGGGTTTCCTTACCTAGCCTCGCTAGGACTTCCACTACCTAACCCTGCTAGGACTTTTATTGCCTATTTTCCAACTAAAACTTTCCATTTTCTAACCTTCGATTAGGACTTACCCAGTCAAGTATCCAGTCCTCCCTTGACCTACTTGACTTCTCTCTCACATATTGTCAAACATCCAAACTCAAGCTCCAACCAACCCAAGCTTAGTAAAATTAGTCAACCTTGACCTGAGGATGATTGTACCAACAATATAGATTTGCATCTTTGATATTTATTCACTAGTTGACCAATTATATTTTTTGTTTAGTATTAAAAAATATGATTATGAATAATTGTAACGATTGGAGATATTAAACATGCTCTTGACATAATGGTTATTATGAGAGATTAGGGATGTTCACTTGATGTAAATTATTTAATCTAGGATAAATGCAAGATACTGATGTCAAATTTCTCTTGACAAACGATTACATAAAGTGTAACAACTTTCTTAGCATTAATTACTCAATACGTTTGCTATCGTATGAATTATTTTTCCTTATGTATGAATTGAGTGCTCTTATTTGATCGTTGTGACTTGTTTTAGACGAGTGGGAGATATTGGTAATGGGCGTGCAGTTGATAAAAATTACAATGTGTAGTTGGGAAAACTCCCCATCTTCCTTATTTATTCGTCCAAGCATATATAAAAAAGAGGAAGTCTCTCTGTTTTCTCAATGAAGAAGAAAACCAAGTGATAAAGGGATTTGGTTCATGAATTCGGTGAAGGGATGATCAGTCATAATCGTCCTTTCGATGACAAGCACATAGGATAAATTGAGAGACATCTTTGTAAGTGTTTGTCTTTATGAAAATAAATTGTTCTTGTATTTGAGTTCAACAAAATATACCAAAAATTTTGGTATATCACATGTACCATATCGACATATATTGAACATACTGATATTAACAGTATATCAAAAATTTTAATATGGTATTATACCATACCAAAATTTTTGGTATCGATATAAGATATAATATTTTTTAATATTTCGGTATATATTGAAATACAAAATAAATTCTCTTATAAATTATCTATGCACCTTATAAATACTTTTCATCAAGATGATCTGTTCTGTAATTAGTAGACAATTAGATAAATATAATTTTTTTCTTTTATAATTTTGGTATCGACGATATTGTAATCATACCGTACTATAAATTTTAATATATCAAAATTTTTGATATGAACGGTATGAAATTTATACCATATTGAAAATCCAATATACAAAATTTTCGGTATAATGTGGGTATATATTTTTCTTATATCAAAATTTTGGTACGGTATATGGTTTCATATGAAAATTTTTGATATATCGTACTGAGCCAGCCCTACTTGTGATTAATATCAAGAACAATCCAATATGATCGAAAAATATCTTGCTTGCCTAACTTTTCCAAGTATTATTTTTCTTACGTTACTTGTCAATATATGTATTAACTCATTTTGAATTCTAAAACAGAGAATTTTAGTATAAATCTCATGGCCTTTGATCGTCCCGAGGTGCTCTTTCATTACTCGATCAAATACTACAATCATTTCAATCATTTGTAGGAATAAATTATTATTTTCAACATGAAACTTTTCACAACTTCCTTGAAATTCAAAGTTATTTTTCATCATCATTGAACAACTACGATTATCCTCTGTAATACTTGTTCCAATGCTCTCTTTCTTTATTAAGTTGTACTTATGTGCCTGCATCAATCACTTTATTTGTTCTCAATCTTCTTTTCAATTCAAGTCAATTTATCATACACTCCATATGCTTCTTACTCTCTTCATTAGAGCAAAAAGATAATAATGCTCACCCCAGGTTCCTAATATCGTCAGTCCCCCTACTAGATACTAGCACTCCAACATACTACGATCACGTTACATCTTCTTATCGGTATATTTACTTTATTGTTGTACTTGTACTTACATCTTAAAGAGGAGATAGCAGGGTGTTGAAAATCTCCTCTACATTCTGTATGATAAGACTTTCCTCAAAAGATTTCTGGAGAAAGATTTTTGTGGATTAATTACCCATCGAGAGAGGTCGAGGACTGTGTGCTTTAGAGTACAAGTCGCCAAAGACTCCGAACCAAGTAAAATAAATGAGTCACAATTTTTCGTTGTTTTTACTCTACGTTGCTTCTCATTTTATTTTATGTATATGAATATGAAAAGAAAGTTTTTGAAAAAATTGAGATTCACCCCTTCCCCCCTCTCTTTCTCCTACGATCCTAATCAAGTTGATCTATTTAGCTCTTGCTCGCTTGGGTGATGATCCGGTTATTCTTCTTATCCACCGGTGTACTCTTCCGTAGCTTTTGATCCCTCGGATGCACTGAGTCTGTCGACTTTCTTCTCGTGTCATCATTCTCGCTCGTTGCGTCCTCTGCTCGATTTCTTATGCTCCTAAACTTCTACACACTTAGACACCAGGATCAACCACAATAAGACCTAACTTAACTTAGTTGACTACATCAAAATTAACCCATATACTTACACGGAGTTCCTAGTATTACCATAAAGTAGTGAAAATAATAAAGTCTCAATCTAAAAGTTCACTCTATCTTCTTCTATTTATTTATGGTCTACAAAATAATGAAGTTACAAATATTTTTCTCTTTAATTTAAGATTTCAAAGAACATATACAAATCTTGTTGCTTCTATTAAGGGAGTGTTTGGGAGAACTTTTACTTTTTGAAAAGTGATTCTTATAAAGATTATCTAGAAATCAGTGAGAAGTTAAAACATGGAGTGTTTGGAAATAGAAGTCAAAAACTGATAAGGTAAAGTTTAGTATTTGATGAATAATTACTTTCAAACTTAATTTTTAGTTAAATCGCAATAATATCCTTAAACTATAGAAATTATTTTTTTTTCAATTATTTAAATATAATTTTGATACACCATAAATAATATTTTATATATTCATTATTATATATTAAATATTGTATCAAAATTAATTTTTAAATAATATATATGTTTAAAAAAGATATAAAATTAATAAGAATAAAAATATTAAAAAATGACAAAATTTATATAAATTTATAAAAAAATGTATAAAAAAAATCTAAAAATATAAATTATATAAAAATATAAAATTTTATTTAAAAGTGTAGGGCAATTATGTAAAATGATAAATTTATTAAGGGTATAAATGTCAACATTTAATTCTAAATCATAAGAAAAAAAACATAAATAGACAAAAGCATCAAATTCTTGCTTTCAGCTTTTGAATAAAAATTACAGAATTTAATGTAAAATTTAATATTCATAAATATTTAAAAGTGTTTCTATATAGCTAGAATATAAAAAACAACTATAGCAAAAACTCTTCCAAATATTTCTTAAAGTAAGTCAAGAATCTACTTCTACTTTTGAATGAAAAATAAGATAAATTAATAATGAAAAAAAGCAAGACAAAGAAGCAAGCAACCCTTCCCATTACTTAAAAAAAAATCTATCTGCATATCTTTGGGTGTTTTTTAAGAATTGAAAAGGGGAAATAAGAAAAAAGCGTTCTTTGATTGGTTTACGAGAAGGATTATAACGTCAGAGATTATATTGAACCAATTTATATTTTTATATAACTTTTTTTCAAAATTATGGGCCTTACGAAAAATGGAGAATCGGTTCTCTTTTATCTCCTAGCTAGCATGGTCATGCTTCAATGATCTGATAAATTGCCACACTCCACGTTACCCCCCTTGACATTCAATTGTGCGATGCCAACTTAATTACGATCGGCGCTTATTAAAAAACTTTAACTCAATCTTATCTTATTCCTTGTAATTCTACGGAACACAAACATCTACCACACATTTTTAACATGATTAACTCGAAGCTAAATTCGCCAGGCACAATCGCATAGGAAACCACGATCAAATTGTACTCTATCTTAATTAATGCGATGGAGAGAGCCATCGGAAACCAGACTAATTTTAAATGATACTTGATACACCTGAGGAGGAACGGGAAGTCCCGGTCCGATAGATACTCTCCGTCGCAAATTATATTAAAAACATCCTCGCTCACAAATATCCTCAACCTCTCAACTCAGATCCCTTCAAATCGATCTGATCGTTCCCGACAATGATAGCCGATAGCTGCAGCTTGTAATCGCCTTTGACAGACAGATGATAACACTATAAAAAATATCGAAACACTATAAACAAATATCGAAATTAACGATGGATGTTAATTTTCAATAATAATTAATGACGAAAATATATAATCCGTCTAATTGGCTACAAAAGTTCATTTCTATGATTAATTCGTGACTAATTAATGTTGGAATATATTTTTGATCGTTAATTACGGTGGGCGTTAATTTCTATCACTAATTAAGGAAGGAATTAAATTTGTTGATAAATAATGATGACGTAAGTTATTTTCCGTCGCTAATTAGTATCGAAAATTAATTGTCATTGCTAATTAACAACGGAAATTAATTAACATCGCTAATTAGTAGTGGAAATTAATTTTCGTTGGTAATTAGCAATGATAAATGATCCGATCGGGGGTTAAGCCCGGTCTCAATGAGACCCGGTCGGGCAAAGAACGTCGGGCGCGCTAGGTGTCAACCTAACCTGATGGATCAAAGTTCGAGGTTGCGCGGATTTGGTTTGGTCGGCGGTAGCCGGTCGGGTGTCCCCAGTCGGCAGATTCGGCTAGGAGGGTTCAGTCGGGCGGACGGAAAAGCACACGTCTGACTCCCTTGAAAAAAAGGATATCGAATGTGTAGTCGAGCTCCGGGCGAATGGTCCCGGTCGGGCACGCCCGACCGAACGACTTGATCATCCTGCCCGAGTGATCAAGTTTCGCTGAGTGACCACTCCCGGTCGGCCGACCCATCCGCATGGATTACTCACCGCGCCTAGTGAGATCAGCCAAGGTGACCCCACTGTCTCGATAGTTTAATGATGATCAGATTTTTAAGATCCTCCATATCTTCTCATTATAAGGAAAAGACACCTGTCATAATCATATCTGTTGATGCGTCTGACCTGATTGTTGTTTTGGTGTTGATACCGATTTAAGTTTGGTTATGTGAAGGAAACCCCGGTGAGTGAAGCCGAGTCCTAGCGAGTGAAGCTAGGTGAAGGAAATCCCGGTGAGTGAAGCTGGGTCCTGGTGAGTGAAGTTAGGTGAAGAAAATCCTGGTGAGTGAAGCCGGCTCCTAGCGAGTGAAGCTAGGTGAAGGAAATCCAGGTAAGTGAAGCCGGGTCCTAGCAAGTGAAGCTAGGTGACGGAAACCCCGGTGAGTGAAGCCGGGTCCTAACAAGTGAAGCTAAGTGACGGAAACCCCGGTGAGTGAAGTCGGGTCCTAGTGAGTGAAGCTAGGATGAAGAAAGTCCCCGTGAGTGAAGCTGGGCATGAAGTCTTAGTCCGGGGGACTGAGCATAAGTCGGAGAGTGGCTGGATCGGTTTGGAGTCCGATCAGGGAGTTGGCACGAACTTCCTTGATAGTGGATCGGTCTGGTAACCGATCCAGGATGACTGATCGGTCTGGTGACCGATCAGAAAACGAACAGAAGGTTGATAGAAGGGTCAAGGAAGACCTGATCGGTCAGCTAGACCGATCAGGATGGGCCCTGATCGATCCAGCCACATGCTGATCGGTCAGCTGGACCGATCAGCACTGCCCTGATAGGTTTGGTGACCAGTCAGGGCAGTTTGGCCTGGAATCCCAGCTCATAAGCTGGTGGATCGGTGGTGGATCGGTCTGGTGACCAATCCCCGATCTCTGATCGATCAGTGTGATCGATCAGTGCTTCATTGGATCGATCAGGCCCTTCACTGATCGGTCAGTTTGACCGATCAGTGGCTTGACGGGGAATTCACAGTAGGCTTCAGGATCGGTCTGGTGACCGATCACTTTAATTTGAATCACTGTCGGACTTTCTGATCACTTCTGATTCCTGCTGATTTACTTCTGATACATTTCGATTTGCTTCGCTAACTCTTCTGATGAGTGTGCAGGGGATACAGAGATGACACAAAGCAAGAAGGAAGGTTAATGGTGGCTTTCGCTTCGGCAGGTTTGTCTGTTTTATGTTCGCAGGTTTCAACAGCTTCTGGTGCGGCTGGCGACTGACCTGAGGCTCAGCTGAAGAGGTCTTCAGTGGACTGAGCGCTCAGTGGAGGTCAGTGGGTCAGTGGTGATGAGGCTGTGGTTCAGTGGGTGTTGAAGAAGCCTGGCGATGATCAGAAGCGAGGCTTAAGAAGAGGCTGGCAAGGCAGAGACAAAGTGGAGCAACTGATCGGAAATCAAACAGACACGAGAGAACGAAGAGTTCTTGCGTTAGGGTTGTTCTGTGTTGTGCTTTGAGTTGTACCTCTACTTCGTGCTTTCTATGCTTGCTCCTAAGTCTGTAAGTTCTTCTCGTGATCTCCTGTACTCAAGCTCATTCATCTATGAGATCTGTGGAGAGGTTACTCCACCGAGAAGAAATCTTTCATATCCAGAGTTCCGGGGCTTGATCTGCCGACGATCAAGGGATCGCCCACCTTACGGGCACGCCAAGGAGTAGGGGCAAGCTATCCCCGAACCTTGTACATCTCTGAGTTAGCTGGTTTGTTTTCTTTCTGTCTGTTTGTATTTCTGCCTTTCTGTTGTTTGTGTCTTCCGCTGCTAACCTAAGTGCAGAAAGAAAGTTCAGAAGCCAAAGTTTTTAAGTGTCTGGCTATTCACACCCCCCCTCTCTAGCCATTCAAGGTCCAACAATATCCTGGCAAAGTATCAGACATTAATTGGGATGGAAGTGACAGCCAGGACATACCTTCAGGCGGCTATGCCGGACCCTCGGGGAGACTAAGGCTGTCAGAGGATCATTATGTCAGCAAGTCAGTTTTTAATGAGATAAGACAGCCTCGACAAGACAGGGAGCCTCTTCCTCCCCTATATAAGGCCCCTTAGGTGCTTCAGAAGGGGGGTTCTGATGCTGAAACATTTTCCCTTCATCTTCTGCTTCTGCTTCTTGTGCCCCCATTTTGGGTCCGACTCCGACTCAAATCTGTCTCGTTAGCCTTTGATCCCGAGCCCGACTCACACGCCACTGCAACTCGTCTGTCTGACCGGATCATCTTTGTCTGATTGAGTCATCTGAGCGAAAGCTCTCTCTGCTTGTCGACAGAATCAATAAATAATATCCGTCGCAATTTTGGGATCAAATTTAGGCTATGCCCTAATTTTGATTCCATCCCGATCTGCTCTTGTGATTCTGGACAACCTCCCATCTTCGACCCCAATCGTCCTCTCCTCTCCGATCACAGGTGTCATCCAATCTCCGATCTCAGACGAACTCCTTTTTGTCAGCATGTTAGCTTCTCTCCCCTTCCCTCGCCTCTTGACTTCCCCTCGTGAGCTTGCAGCCACAAGCTTGGCCGGTCGTGAGCTTGTGTTATTGTATATTTTGTTGTATTTAAGGAATTATATAATGTGATTGATTGAATTAGCAAATTTTTTGTTGTTTTTCTATTATCTTCAGGTATACGGCATTTTCAGATCTACACGAGTTAGGTTGTGGAGGCAACATTATCTCGACTCTGATCTTTCTCTTTCAGTGCTACTGCACATCTTTCGAGGTCCAAACTCAAACTTAATATTTAGTTTAAGTTTAAGTGTTATTGATAGTATTAAGTCTAAGTGCTTAAAATTATGTTTAAACTATCTGCATGCTTAATTTTACATGTTTAATCTTCATGCAAATTTATTTCTTATTAGGTTACAATGTATATAAATAAAGGCTAGATGAACAATAGATTATAAATTTGATTTATTCGAGATAAATATTTTATTGGAATTTAAGAGTTTATAAACTTTACTAAGAGTCATCCAGAATAATAATTTGGATAGTGTCAAGTTAAAATTGTCTGTACTATAATTATTGCAAATGTAAAAATATATCTTTCATGATGAGGATACCGTAAAAGTATATATACGTAGAAATGATTTTGTTCTAAATTACTACAACTGGTATTATTATAAAAAACATTATTTATTTCATCCAATTATAACTTTGGTTGTTTTTCATCTGGCACAACTACGCTAGGGGAATCATCATCTAATGAGATTATAATGCAATCAATGGTTTATGACGCGATGAATGTAGTTGATCATTCGTGTACACACACACACCAACAATTCAACAACTATGTGACATGTTAAAGGCTAGTGAAAGAGAATTGTGAAAAGTTTCCCATCTATCAACTATTGCAAAGTTATTAAATATCAAGGCAGAATATCATTTCTCAAAACGATATTACGATGACATTTGTTAATTGATGTCAAAGTTGCTCCTTACTAATCACCTAATGATTGATAGCCTTTATAGTACAAATAAATTCATGAGGGATTTAAGTTTGTTTGCATGATATTTTAGAATTAAAACAGTGAACTGATTAAATGTAGAATTTGTATTCACCCATATTATAAGTATCGTACTCGTATACCAGGGATTAAAGAAAAATATTTTATAGAAAGTTATGTATTACTTCCCGTTAACTGCTAAACTTCAACACTTGTATGTATCTACTGCAACAGCTTGCCACATGTGGTGGCATTATGAGCATATGCATGAAGGAGGTATAGTGTCATCTTTGTGACTCCCCTACATGAAAAGAACTTGATACAACATTTTCCTCCTTTGCAATGGAACCGTATAATATGAAATTGGGACTTTGTGCATACAGATTTCAGTCATTTGGTCGGTCGGGATAACAATATTCTTCTTAGCCAGTTATATTAACACTGTACAATTTACCACTATGGATGTGTATGAATGACAAATTCATATTCTTTACTGTGCTTATTCCAAGTCTAATTAATCTGAAATAGAAGATAAATGTTTTTTTGCAACCTCTGATTGCCAAGTTGAATGAATTATGGACTGTAGAATTAGAGATTTATGCAAGTAAAACTAATTTTACCTTGCATGCTGTCTTATTATGGACTATTAGTGATTTTTTCAGCATACTTAATGTTATTGAGATAGAGTACGGTTGGTAAGTTAGTATGCTCATATTACATGATAGAGACTGATGTATTTTCATTAACTTGCAGTGGGAAGGTTTCTTGGTTTGATAATCACCATAAATTTTACAAGTTGAACACCATTTCAAGCGAAATAAGAAAATTTTCATGAAGAATGTTATAGTCAAAAGACTTCCTCCAACAATTAAGTCATGTGAAAAAATCATTAACCGAATAGACAACTATGGATTCTTACCAGTATCTCAGCTTGATTTTGATGAGATAAATAAATATATTTTACGTTGTGCAAGTGTGATTGGAAGAAAAGAAATATTTTTTGGAAGTTATCATATTGGAAGTATCTACTCATTTGATATAATTTAGATGTTATGCATGTTGAGAATTTTTCTTTTTGATAATATCTTCAATATTATAATGAATGGTCTTGGAAGAAATAATGACTGTAAGTACTACATATTAGTTTTGATGTTATCAACTAAGTTAAATTATGTCCTATGATTTTAGTGTCTTGTGTCTATGTGTGCATGAACTTTGGAATACAAGAAGTAGAGCGGAAGATGTAGCAAGTGAGAAAGATGGCACTGGAAGGTGTTGGTGCAAAGAGCATCAGCCATAAACAGTTAACCTCTAGTGTTTCGATGTTTGACAATATACTAAGGTCTAGTCAAAATGAACAAGGGTTAAGCCAAACAGGACCTGATGTTTGGCAGTGACAATATACTAAGGTCTAGTCAAAGTGATCAAGGGTTAAACCAAACAGGATCTGATGTTTGGTAGGGTAAACCTAGGTTTGATCAATTTGACAAAGGGTTAAGACAAACAGGATATGATGTTTGGCAGAGTGAATAGAACCTAGGGATAAACCAAACAGGACTTGATGTTTGACAGAGAGACTGAACTCATATCTGATCAGATAGACCAAGACTGAGCTAAACAGGACTTGATGTTTGGTAGAGAGAATTCTAGTATGGATTAAGATGACTAGTAAAGAAATCATTATGAAGGAACAGAATCCTAATGAGTGAAGCTAGGTGGAAGAAATCCTAGTGAGTGATGCTAGGTGGAGGAAGAAATCCTAGTGAGTGAAGCTGGGTCCTAGTGAGTGAAGCTGGTGGAAGAAATCCTAGTGAGTGAAGTTAGGTGGACGAAGTTATGGTGAGTGAAGCTGGGCAAGAAGTCTTGACTTGCAGGGTTGAGCACGAAGTCCTGGTCGGGGATCGGGCAACGAAGTCTTTGCCAAGCGAGGACTACGGACAGAAGTAGAGACGGGTCAAGAATCGGACGTCTCGAGATCCGGGAGTCTTGGAGGTCGAGCACGAAGTCTTGGTCCGGGGGACCGAGCAAAAGACTTAACCGAGCAGGGATCGCGGACAGAAGTAGAGACGGGTCGAGGTCGGACGTCTCAAGATTCAGGATCTCGGAGGCTGAGCAAAAGTCCAACCGGAGGTCCCGATTGACAAAAGATAACTTCTCCAGGGTGGAGTAGGTGAGGACGCATTCCCTGGAAAAGGGAACAGTAGGCGTCGGTTCGGCTTAGGATTTCATTTTGAAATCCAAAATCAAAACCAATTAAGGATTAAGAGTATTTGTTTTGTTATGTGTGTTTGTTGTCTTGCAGGTACCTGGAGTTGGAGACAAGATAGGAGAGCAAAATACAAAACAAACAAGGAGGCTGGGAAAAAGGGGTTCCCAGGCTCCTGAGTGCTATCAGGCGCCTGGGAAGGGTACTTTATCCCTGCGCCGAGTTCGCTGCTACGGCACACTTTTTGACCACTATGAGGCTCCCCAGAAGCTTATCAGGCGCCCGTGAACTTAGTATAAAATGGGGTTCGACCCCTCACTTCAGGATATCAAGTTTTCCATTCGCTCATTCATTCTATGCAAAGCAAAAGTGCTCAAGGCGAAGCTCTGCAACTAAGGAGGATCCAGGAGGAAGTGTACGACGCATCGGAGTTCCAGATTGGTCGAGATCGTCGACTTGTTTGGTTTGATTGAGATTACAAGTTATTTTACTATTTATCTTTTGTACTTGTAAATCCAAACTATAAAACGGGTTTCTCTATCTCCGAAAATTTCGGAAAGAAGACCAATAGTGGGCTCACACCGATTACATAGGCCTTGGATGTACTGACCCTGGGGGGTTGGGAACCAAGTAAATAAATCCCACATGTCTATTGTATTTTATTTTCTTTATATTCCGCTATGTACTAACACTCTTATAGCAAGAATGAACGACGAAGTTTCACGAAAAAGTTCGAGTCGATATTCACCTCCCCCTCTATCGACCGACACCGATCCCACAGAAGGAAGTTGACGAGCTCGATACATCTGAGGGACTAGGAGCTACCGAAGATTACACCGATGGTGTAAGAATGACACGTGGCACATCTAAGGGACGAGAAGCCAGGAGGGAGCCTGCTCGAGGAGAAGGTCAGAGTTGGGTTCAAGTAAGCTCAACTTTAGAAAACCAGAATATCACCCAAGTGAGCGAAACAAAGAATTGTCAACATTTAAGGTTAATCATTCAAGGTGCTTGGGATGAGTCCCGGTGACCCTATTGGCTAGAGGTGCCCTGATGACTCGAGGCACCTCAGTTGTCTTGAGGTGCCTTGGATGCCCAGAGGAGCCATTGTCGCGAAGATAAGCAGCGAAGTCCACGTTAGCCAAACTGAGGCGCCTCCGATGAATTAAGGCACTTCTAATCTGCCAAATCAGAAAATGGCCATTATAACAAGGATGATAATTGAGTCGAACAGAGGCGCCCTGGATCATTAATAACACCCAGAATAGCCATATCATCAAAATGGTCACCTCGACTAAGAGGTTATAAATAGAGCCCTTAAGTCCAAAGTTTAACTACTATAAAGAACTTCTTTGCCTCCGACTATTGCCCAAAAATGTGTTTTTGTTAATGCACTTCTACTACCTTGAATTAACAACCACCTAGGTTGTAACTAAGTAAACTCTTTGCCTCTTATTTCTTTTTGTGTTATTTTTTATTTAATTGATATATGTATCTTTGCTAAGTTAGATGTAACACCCCAAAATTTCCATTTTTAGTTCATAAAGTCCTTGAAAGTAGTTAGAAATGGTTTAGAAATATTCTAGATATTTTTAGGGATTTTTAGAATATTTTTATGGAATTTTCCGAGTCCGTTTAATATTTTTGGAAAAAGAAAAAGAAAAATAAAAAGAAAAAGAGGAAAAACGTTTAATGGGCAGCCGGGTGTTCGAACCCGCGACCACCCGGAAACCGGAAGCGAGCGAGACCAGCCAGGCTAGGGGTATCAAGCACAACAAGGGACGGAGAGAAGGGTATTTAAAGTATGGTTAGGTTGATCGGCCCATAAGTATAAATAGAAAATTTAAAGAGAGAAGTTGGGATTTCTCTCAAACCCTTTCGGCCAACACCCTTGCGCCGACCCCTCTCCCTCTCCTCTCTTGTGCGCACGCCACACCAAGCCTAGAGGGCCGGCCAAGGCTTTCTTCCAAGAGATATTCCTATATTCGGGATCCCCGCGACGAGAGGAACGCGTAGGCGTGAAGAATTCGTCGAGATCTCAAGTTTCTTCCGAGCTCTAGACATTAATCTTGGTTGTAAGTCCAAGATATCAATGTAAGTACTGCTCACCTGCAGTAAGAGGTGGTTTTTCCGCGAGAATTTCCTTTAAAAGTTTTTAAAAGTGATATTTACTTCTTGTTAAGATTTTTGCATGTGATCTTAGTTCATTATATGCTTATATATTTTATTGAGTGCCCTATATGAGATTAGGGACCAAGAAAAGCTATGAGAAAAGAAAAGAGAAGATAAAGATAAGAAAAGAAAAGGCCAAGGCCTTAAGAAATCCCGAAAAGTCAAGACTTAGGGATTTTAGCACGCAAGGTGCTCCAGAAAATGCCAAGGCATTTACAGATAAGAAAGAAAAGAAAGAAAAGCTATTTTATTTTTCTAAGACTAGTACCCGGCGTCCAAGGGCGTCGTTAAAGAAATCTAGGTGTCCAATTCCAAGGTCTTGGCCCTGGTAGACCAAGGTCTGCTCTATTAGGATTGGTGGCTCGCTACCCCAACCTTTTAGGGAACGCGCATGAGATGATACTTACGTCTTCAGTGGATCCAAGTGATTATTATTTTTAAGTATATGCTTTAGCAAAGTTTCCTAAAGTTTCAGAAAGTTTTCAAAAGTTAAAGAATAGCTAAAGTTTCAAGTTGAGCCAAGAAAAGTAAATTGAGATTTATTATTGCTTGAGTATGCATGTTTGAGCTATACATGTTCGTAGTTTTCTTTCAAGCATATTAGTATCTCATATGATGTTCAGTTTGATTTAGAAGCATGTTTGCATATTTCGAGTTTTTGTGAGCTAGATAGTACTTACTAAGCTTTTTGCTTACTAGTTGCATTTCCTCTTATTGCAGATAAAGGTAAAGGCAAGCAATTTTGAAGGAAGACGACGAGGCGGTGCTGAGTAGAGTGTGTGTGGTGGCTGATTATGGAGAGATCTTTGAGACGAGACAATTTAGTTATTTGAATTGCAATGTTTAAGTTTATTCAAATTTCAAGTTCTTGCTTATGGAGATTATAGAGTATTTGAGTTTTGGATAGTTTTACATGCTCAATTTCTTAGAGTAAAGATTCCATGTCATTTCATTTAGCATGCATATCCTTATGATTGCATTGGATGAGTAGAAGTGTAAGTAGTTAGAGATATTGATACTTTGTTAGAGAAAAAGGTGTTTGTGCCAAGATAGTATCAATTTCCCTTTGAATCAAGTTTTTATTGCTTAAAAATGTTTAGAAAAGTTGCAATCACATTTCATAATGCATTAGCAAGGTTGTAGAACATGTATTTGGCGTTATGAATGCATAGGAGTCAAGATTGGTACAAACTCTATTGTTAAAGTTTATATAAACTTGTTTAGTTTATTTTCTTCCATAAAAGTCCTAAATTCAAGTTTATGGATTCGTTTGATTGGCTAAATTGTTTAGGAAACTGACATAGAGTATAGAAATGGTGTCGTAGTTTGATATGGCTCGAAACTGAATGAATGGTGGACTTAAGAAGCAAGAGCCGAAAACCTGTAATTCTGATTACAGGCGTACCAGTCGACTGCTACGTCACCAGTCGACTGGTACGGGCAGTTTAAGTTGGGTGAGGCTTGATCAATAAGTATCAACTACGAGTTTTGAGAAGGAAAGTGTGATACGGTATCATGCATGACTACTTAAATTAGAATATCATTCTTAGATAGATTAAAAAGAAAAAAAAAGACTTCCGCAATTTTTAGTCGTGTATAAAAGTTGAGAAGTAGAGAAAAGTAACGATCCGTCTAAGGTAGGAGAAGGCGGGTCGCTACAGGTGGTATCAGAGCGGTTCCCATTTTCCAGCATCACACACACATCAGCATCAACCTTGCCGTCTTCAAGTAAGAAAGCTTTAAGTTTCAGTTTTTTTTTCTATTGCTCCTTTATTTAATTGCAGTATAGAGAAATGCTTAAGTACTACTCACATGTGCATAGAACAAGGAATCATGTTTAATCCCTTAGTATCACGGAATCATGTTTAATCCTTAGTATCACGGAATCATGTTTAATCCTAGATGGACATTAGGATACTAAGTAAGAAGATAAGTTTATACTTAGAGAAGTAGTAGTGATTTCTTGTTCCTTATGCATTATTAGATGGCAAGAAGAGGCCGAGCTCCTAATGCAATAACAGAACTCCAGTTCAAGATAACAATGAGCCTGGCACAGAACAGCCAAACTGATGGCAGTCATTGCTCAAATGCAAGCTCAGATTACAGAACAACAGAAGACCATCGCCACACTGATGGCGAATCAGCACCCAGTGCCCCCTACACCACCCACAGCAGGAGTGGGAACTCCAGTGGTGACTGAAGTTCCACCCGTCACACAGGAGACCCCTGCCGTGAACCGAAGACAAGAAGCATACCTCGTCCAGTGGCAGAGGCTGAAACCAGAAAGCTTCTCAGGCACGACTGAGCCCTGGGATGCCCAGGCTTGGTTCAAGACTTTAGAGAGCACGATGGAGCTTCTTGACTGGCCAGAGGTTGAGAAGGTCAAATGTGCCTCCTTCTGCCTAACTGGAGATGCTCGTATGTGGTGGGAGCGAGTCAAGAGTAAGAAGATAGTCAACCAGATGAGCTGGGCAGATTTTGAGCACGAGTTCTATGAGGAATTTTTCCACATGAAGGTTACCAACAAGCACTTCGAGGACTTCATGGAGTTCAGACAGGGTAGCCTACCAGTGGGAGAAGCAGTCGCAAAGTTCAACAGACTAGCTCGCCTCTGCCCAGAGCTAGTCAGCACAGAGAAGGAGCGAGTCAGACTGATGCTCCGCATGCTGAACCCTGAGATAGCACTCAACGTGAACAGCGGGATGCAACGACCCCAGACCTGCGAGGAGTTGGTCAGTAGTGCTCTAATCTCAGAGCACTACCTGAATAGCATCAAGGCACAGCAAGCACAGCAGAAGCCAGTCCTGATTGAGAACAAGACAATAGGAGGCCAGAAGCCTCAGCCAAATAGCCAGAACTGGAAGAACAAGAACCACAAAAGGAAGCAGTGGCCTGGCAGCCAGAAGGGAAAACCAGAGAATAAGCAAGCTAGGTATCCACCTTGTCCTAAGTGTGGGAGGAACCATCCAGGGACATGCCTTTTGGGTGTAACTGGATGCTATGCATGTGGACAAGAGGGACACAGATCCAAAGACTGCCCAAACAAGTTCAAGGTACTTCCTCAGCAGTCCGTACAGTATGGAGGCCAGCCTCAGTTACATTACATGCCTACTATACTGGAGGGACCTCAGATCAGTCAAGGAGGGTTGGAAGCAGCGCCAGTTCCAATCAATGCCAGAGTCTTTTCCCTCACGAAGGAAGAAGCTGCCAGCGCCTCCACGGTCGTAACAGGTCAAATAGTTATTTTTCAGCATTTAGCTACTACACTGTTTGACACTGGGGTGACCCATTTTTTCGTATCAGTACCTTTTGCTAGTAAGTTACAGGTGCCTACAGAGAGTTGGGAGTCTAGATTCCTGACAACTCTCTCTTCAGGGGAAATCATGGAGTCCACCCAGAGGCTCCGGGCTGTGCTAATCAAGATTTCAGACCGAGAGCTATATGTCGATCTGATAGTCCTTGCGATGCAGGACTTCGACATCATACTAGGCATGGATTTCCTCAGTAAGTACAACGCTTCAGTGGACTGCCGTAGAAGGAAGGTGGTTTTCAGCCCAGAAGGAGAACCACCATTCGAATTTCAAGGAGCCTCAAGGAGGAAGACTCAGAAATTTCTCTCAGCCTTGGCAGCCCACCAGATGCTAGAGCAAGGGTGTGCTGGTTTTCTTGCACACATAGTGGAATCAGAAGCCAAGGAAGAACTCAAGCAGGAGGAGGTACGGGTAGTCTGCGAATATCCAGAAGTGTTCCCAGAAGAATTACCTGGACTACCTCTGTAGCGACCCGCCTTCTTACTGTCTTTAGACGGATCGTTACTTTTCTCTACTTCTCTACTTTTGATACATGACTACAAATGCGGAAATCTTTTTTTTTTTAAACTTTTAAATTCATCTAACAATTATATTCTATCTTAAGCAATCATGCATAATAACATATCACACTTCCTTTCTCAAAAGCTCGCGAATGGTACACTTTGAAGCCTGCCTCACCCAACTGAACTGTCGGGTACCAGTCGACTGGTGACGTGGCAGTCGACTGGTACGCCTGTGAGCTGAAAGTTCAGCTTTCGGCAGTTGCTTCACAGCTCCATCAAACCCATAATTTCGAGCCATATGGAATCATGACACCATTTCTATACTCTATACCGATTTTCTAAACAGTTTAGCCAATCAAAATGAATCCATAA
>JAGFNQ010008255.1:23670-50430 GCA_024364735.1 Boesenbergia rotunda
TAATGAACTAAGATAACATGCAAAAACTTAACCAAAAAGGAAATAGCTCTTTTTAAAACTTTTAAAGGAAATTCTCGCGGAAAAACTGCCTCTTACTGCAGGTGAGCAGTACTTACATTGATATCTTGGACTTACAACCAAGATTGATGTCTAGAGCTCGAGAGAAACTTGAGATCTCGGAGAATTCTTCACGCCTACGCGTTCCTCTCGTCGCGGGGATCCCGAATATAGGATTATCTCTTGGAGAAGGGTCTCGGCCGGCCCTCCTTGGCCTTGATGTTGGTCGGCGTCGCCCAAGAGAGAAGAGGGAGTCGGCGTGAGGGTTTGGAGAGGAGAGAAATAAAACTTCTCTCTTTAATTGGCTATTTATACTTAAGGGTCGGATCAACCTAACTATCGCTTAAATACCCTTCTCTCCATCCGTTTCTGTGCTTGATACCCCTAGCCCAGCCGGTTGGGCGCTTGTGCTGTTTCGGTGTGGTCGCGGGTTCGAACCACCCGCTGCACTAAACCGGGTTGTTCCTTTTTCTCCTTTTTCCTTTTTCTTTTTCTTTTTCCAAAAATACTAAACGGACTCGAAAAATTCCATAAAAATACTCTAAAAATTCCTAAAAATATCTAGAATATTTCTAAACCATTTCTAAATAATTCTAAGGACTTTAAGAATTAAAAATGGAAATTTTGGGGCGTTACAACCTCCCAACCGAGAAGTGGAATTCGAGATCGAGCTAGTGCCCGGTACCGGTCCGGTCTCGAAGGCCCCATATCGTATGTCTCCAGCAGAGATGAAGGAATTACAAGAGCAACTCCAGGAGCTACTAGACAAGGGTTTCATTCGCCCGAGTCATTCACCCTGGGGAGCTCCTGTACTTTTCGTCAAGAAGAAGGATGGGTCTATGCGTCTGTGCATAGACTACAGAGCTCTGAACAAGGTGACCATCAAGAACAAGTACCCCCTTCCTAGAATAGATGATTTATTTGATCAACTCAAAGGGGCTACAGTGTTCTCGAAGATAGACCTGCGTTCTGGGTATCATCAGCTAAAGGTTAAAGAAAGTGACATCCCCAGGACGGCCTTCAGGACAAGATACGGCCACTACGAATTTGTAGTGATGCCTTTTGGAGTAACCAATGCTCCAGCAGTCTTCATGGAGCTGATGAACCACATCTTCAGGGAGTATCTCGATAAATTCGTCATTGTATTTATTGATGATATTCTCATATACTCACAGACCCCAGAAGACCATGCGATACACTTGAGGATAGTGCTGCAGATCCTTCAGCAGGAGAAGCTCTATGCAAAATTCTCAAAGTGTGAGTTTTGGCTAGATCAGGTGACCTTCCTAGGTCACATTGTATCCAAAGAAGGCATCCAAGTTGATCCAGCTAAGATAGAAGCAGTCAGCAACTGGTGTAGACCCAGGAATGCCAGTGAAATCAGAAGCTTCTTAGGCCTGGCAGGATATTACAGAAAATTTGTGGAGAACTTTTCCAGAATAGCCTCTCCTCTCACAGCCCTGACCAGAAAGAATCAGAAGTTTGAGTGGTCAGATAAATGCGAGCACAGCTTCTTAGAACTGAAGAAAAGATTGACTAGTGCTCCCATCCTGACTGTTCCAGAGAGTGACAAGGCCTTTGACATTTACAGTGATGCATCCAAGATGGGCCTTGGAGCTGTCCTCATGCAAGATGGTAAAGTAATAGCTTATGCCTCCAGACAACTCAAGGACTATGAGAAGAATTACCCTACACACGACCTTGAGCTAGCAGCTGTGGTTTTTGCACTGAAGCTTTGGAGACACTACCTGTATGGAGTGCAGTGCAGAATCTTCACAGACCATCAGAGTTTGAAGTACTTCTTCACTCAGAGAGATCTGAATATGAGGCAGCGCAGGTGGCTAGAGTTGATCAAAGATTATGACTGTGAAATCCTCTACCACCCAGGTAAAGCTAATAAAGTGGCAGATGCACTGAGCAGGAAATCCTGTGCAGCACTGATGTCCCTATCATCACTGTCTCTACCACTTCAGAAAGAAATAAAGGATTTTGGAGTCGAGGTAATAATTGGGCAACTTTCTGCACTGACTCTAGAGTCAACCCTGCTTGTGGATATACAAAGAAAGCAAAGTCAAGACCCAGAAATCCAGAAGATCAAGCAGGGGATCCAAGAGGCAGAAAATTCAGAGTTTCGAGTATCAGATAGTGGCATCCTCTATCTTGGAGACCGCCTTTGCGTCCCCAATGATGAGGAACTAAGAAAGAATATTTTAGAAGAAGCCCACAGTACCCCGTACTCTATGCATCCTGGTTCTACCAAGATGTACCAAGATTTAAAGCAAAGGTTCTGGTGGTCTGGACTCAAGCGAGACGTGGCCAGATATATCAGTACCTGCTTGACCTGCCAGAGAGTCAAAGCAGAGCACCAGAGACCAGGAGGAGTTCTACAGCCTCTTCCCATTCCAGAGTGGAAGTGGGAAGAAATATCCATGGACTTTATCACAGGTCTTCCAAGGACCACCCATGGACACGATGCAATTTGGGTGATAGTGGATAGATTGACCAAGTCTGCCCACTTCCTAGCCATCAAGTTATCGCATTCGGTAGAGTAGTTAGCACAGCTGTACGTGAAAGAAGTGATCAGGCTTCACGGAGTTCCGAAGTCGATCGTGTCTGACAGAGATGGGCGATTCACCTCCCATTTTTGGAAGTGTGTTCAGGACGCCCTAGGCACCAGACTTCAGTTCAGCACAGCTTTCCATCCCCAGACAGATGGACAAACAGAGAGAGTAAATCAGATTTTAGAAGACATGCTCAGGGCTTGTGCATTGGACTTTAAAGGTAGTTGGTGCAAATTTCTGTGCTTAGCTGAGTTTGCCTACAACAATAGCTATCAGGCCACCATCAGGATGGCACCTTATGAGGCATTGTATGGCAGGAAATGCAGATCACCTATATGTTGGCAAGAAGCGGGTGAGAAGAAAGAGATGGAGTCAGGATTAGGCAGCCAGACTGAGCTTATAGATGAGACCGCTCAGGCTATCCAGACGATCCGCCAGAGGATTGAGACTGCCCAGAGTAGACAGAAAAGTTATGCTGACACACGCCGTAGGCCACTTGAATTCCAAGTCGGAGATTCAGTATTTCTCAAAGTCGCTCCCATGAAGGGAGTGGTGAGATTTGGCAAGAAGGGCAAGCTAAGTCCTCGCTACATAGGACCCTACAAGATCATAAAGAGGGTTGGTAAGGTAGCATATGAGCTGGACCTACCAGAGGATATGTCAGCTATCCACAGTACCTTTCATGTCTCTATGCTGAAGAAGTGTATTCACGACCCTAGCCAAGTGATTCAGCCTCAGTCAGTACAGATCCAAGAAGATCTTAGTTATGAGAGCAGACCGACACAGATAGTGGACAAAGCAGTTAAGAGATTAAGAAACAAAGAAGTGCCACTAGTGAAGGTCATCTGGCAGAATCAAAAGCACGAAGAGGCTACTTGGGAACGTGAGGACAGCATGAGAGAGAGATATCCAGAATTATTCTAAGTTCGAGGACGAACTTTTCATAAGGTATGGGGGATTGTAACGCCCCAAAATTTTCATTTTTAGTTCATAAAGTCCTTAAAAGTAGTTAGAAATGGTTTAGAAATATTCTAGATATTTTTAGGGATTTTTAGAATATTTTTATGGAATTTTCCGAGTCCGTTTAGTATTTTTGGAAAAAGAAAAAGAAAAATAAAAAGAAAAAGAGGAAAAACGTTTAATGGGCAGCCGGGTGTTCGAACCCGCGACCACCCGGAAACCGGAAGCGAGCGAGACCAGCCAGGCTAGGGGTATCAAGCACAACAAGGGACGGAGAGAAGGGTATTTAAAGTATGGTTAGGTTGATCGGCCCATAAGTATAAATAGAAAATTTAAAGAGAGAAGTTGGGATTTCTCTCAAACCCTTTCGGCCAACACCCTTGCGCCGACCCCTCTCCCTCTCCTCTCTTGTGCGCACACCACACCAAGCCTAGAGGGCCGGCCAAGGCTTTCTTCCAAGAGATATTCCTATATTCGGGATCCCCGCGACGAGAGGAACGCGTAGGCGCGAAGAATTCGTCGAGATCTCAAGTTTCTTCCCAGCTCTAGACATTAATCTTGATTGTAAGTCCAAGATATCAATGTAAGTACTGCTCACCTGCAGTAAGAGGCGGTTTTTCCGCGAGAATTTCCTTTAAAAGTTTTTAAAAGTGATATTTACTTCTTGTTAAGATTTTTGCATGTGATCTTAGTTCATTATATGCTTATATATTTTATTGAGTGCTCTATATGAGATTAGGGACCAAGAAAAGCTATGAGAAAAGAAAAGAGAAGATAAAGATAAGAAAAGAAAAGGCCAAGGCCTTAAGAAATCCCGAAAAGTCAAGACTTAGGGATTTTAGCACGCAAGGTGCTCCAGAAAATGCCAAGGCATTTACAGATAAGAAAGAAAAGAAAGAAAAGCTATTTTATTTTTCTAAGACCAGTACCCGGCGTCCAAGGGCGTCGTTAAAGAAATCCAGGTGTCCAATTCCAAGGTCTTGACCCTGGTAGACCAAGGTCTGCTCTATTAGGATTGGTGGCTCGCTACCCCAACCTTTTAGGGAACGCGCATGAGATGGTACTTACGTCTTCAGTGGATCCAAGTGATTATTATTTTTAAGTATATGCTTTAGCAAAGTTTCCTAAAGTTTCAGAAAGTTTTCAAAAGTTAAGGAATAGCTAAAGTTTCAAGTTGAGCCAAGAAAAGTAAATTGAGATTTATTATTGCTTGAGTATGCATGTTTGAGCTATACATGTTCGTAGTTTTCTTTCAAGCATATTAGTATCTCATATGATGTTCAGTTTGATTTAGAAGCATGTTTGCATATTTCGAGTTTTTGTGAGCTAGATAGTACTTACTAAGCTTTTTGCTTACTAGTTGCATTTCCTCTTATTGCAGATAAAGGTAAAGGCAAGCAATTTTGAAGGAAGACGACGAGGCGGTGCTGAGTAGAGTGTGTGTGGTGGCTGATTATGGAGAGATCTTTGAGACGAGACAATTTAGTTATTTGAATTGCAATGTTTAAGTTTATTCAAATTTCAAGTTCTTGCTTATGGAGATTATAGAGTATTTGAGTTTTGGATAGTTTTACATGCTCAATTTCTTAGAGTAAAGATTCCATGTCATTTCATTTAGCATGCATATCCTTATGATTGCATTGGATGAGTAGAAGTGTAAGTAGTTAGAGATATTGATACTTTGTTAGAGAAAAAGGTGTTTGTGCCAAGATAGTATCAATTTCCCTTTGAATCAAGTTTTTATTGCTTAAAAATGTTTAGAAAAGTTGCAATCACATTTCATAATGCATTAGCAAGGTTGTAGAACATGTATTTGGCGTTATGAATGCATAGGAGTCAAGATTGGTACAAACTCTATTGTTAAAGTTTATATAAACTTGTTTAGTTTATTTTCTTCCATAAAAGTCCTAAATTCAAGTTTATGGATTCGTTTGATTGGCTAAATTGTTTAGGAAACTGACATAGAGTATAGAAATGGTGTCGTAGTTTGATATGGCTCGAAACTGAATGAATGGTGGACTTAAGAAGCAAGAGCCGAAAACCTGTAATTCTGATTACAGGCGTACCAGTCGACTGCTACGTCACCAGTCGACTGGTACGGGCAGTTTAAGTTGGGTGAGGCTTGATCAATAAGTATCAACTACGAGTTTTGAGAAGGAAAGTGTGATACGGTATCATGCATGACTACTTAAATTAGAATATCATTCTTAGATAGATTAAAAAGAAAAAAAAAAGACTTCCGCAATTTTTAGTCGTGTATAAAAGTTGAGAAGTAGAGAAAAGTAACGATCCGTCTAAGGTAGGAGAAGGCGGGTCGCTACATTAGAAGCAAGAGAAGTTAACTTGATTTGTAGGGCTATTCACCCCTCTAGCCGGTCCACCAATCCTACAAAGACACTGTAAAATCATGTCAGGAATTAAAAAAAATTAGTAAGCAGACGTAAGTTGCATTAGAATGAAAAAATAAATCAATTTCTAAAGACTTGTTATACATTGGACAAAGAAGGTAAGCAAGTTTTATGTAATTGATTGAAGGAAATCAAATTTTTTGATGGGTGTGTCTTGAATATGGCCTAATGTATGGATATGAAAAAGTTAAAAATGTTTAGAACGAAGATATGAAAAAGTTAAAAATGTTTAGAATGAAGAGTTATAATTGTCATTTGTACATGCAAAGACTTATTCAAATAGGTTTTCATAACCTACTACCTAATAATGTTTGACAACACTACTTCAAAAAATAGCATTTTCAATGGTGGAAAACCATTATAAAAGGCCTTAAAAAATCGTCGTTAATCAGCCCATTGAGAAAGCCTTCTCAGTCAAAGATAACGATTTTTAGACCGTTGTCTTTTTAAGTAAAACACAATGGTTTTTCACCGTTGTAAATTAATTCAAACCGTTGTCTTTTGAGTTAAAAGACAACGGTTTTTACCGTTATGTTTCAATAAAAAGGACAACTATTTTTAATAGTTATCTCTGAGTGCCCCTGTCTTTCTCAATGAAGCTATTTACAATGATTTAAAAATCGTTGTATTTCAATTGCAAGGACAACGCTTATATATTCTGTTGTCTTTGAGTATCTCTATTTTTCTCAATGCATCGATTTATTACAGTATTTTATAATAATTTAAAAAACTATTGTATTCAAATTGCAAAGACAATAGGTTTTAACCGTTATTATTTATTAACAGATAGTAATTACAAAACAATAAACCAAATTGAAAAAATATATTATTTATTACAATAAACCATTTGCCTATAAACATATCATTCCATGATCACTTCTAACAAACATATACAAAACTTATAGCAAAATAACTACACATTAGACTCAGTACTATGTTTATAACCAAAACACTTATAGAATACAAAACCTAACCAAAATAGTTGTAGTGTCCAGAATGGGTTGAATACGAGGTGAGACGGTTGCTACAAGCTATTCCAAACCAGCATGTAGAATTTGCTTAAATCCAGTGCTTTTTGTCACTAAGCTCAACTAAGAAAAATTTCACTTTTTCTCTGTCTGATGGTGTGAGGAAGACCTAGTAACAGTTAAAACAAGACATCTGTACAGCATAAAAAGTGAAAGGAATAGAAGATAAAATTGAGTGATTCTTAATGATCTTTTTCCAGTTATGAAAATAGTAATGGTGAAAATGAAACTATTGATGTAACAAAAATGTTCTATAAGCTAAGGTTAACATCCTCGTGGCCACCTTCTTACAAAAGAAAATAAAACACAGCAAAGAAAATATCATCCAATCAACAACATGATTTAGTTGCTCATTCACTTTGCACCAGACTTGACAACTATAAGCTACATTGTAGTGCTCTGAACAAGGCAAGTTCTGCTTTCGCTAATTCTAATTTAATTTAGCTATCAATTGCTTGATTCACAACAATTTTGGTCATCTTAAAGAATTCCATGACAAAAATAAGGGTAATCAACCTTATTTTCTGTCATACAAAAGGAAGAATACGATATGGTAGTATATGCATATGCAATGAGCAAAGGGCATATGTTGATATATACATATGCAGTAGTGAATTGCTTTAATTTTATATTGGCTCAAGAAAGCCAAACTAGATTATAAATTCATCAAAAATATAATACTTTATTTGATTTGAAGTAGTTATGTATTATCATATGAGGAGGAATATTTCTTCAAACCCAAATTTTCCTAGCTCAACGCAAGATGTAACTGGAGCATTCTGCAGCTGTGGTTGCTCTTGTTGGTTTTGCCCATGCATATGAGAGACTTTCCTCTTGTTGATAGTTTGAAGCAGTTGCCTTTGTCCTCTTAAAAATTCCTCATTTGTGGACTCCCATCATTCAAGATCAACTTTTCGAAAACCCTATCCAATACCATCAACCACCACCAAATGAAATATCATAACAGCCTTAAATAAACGACTTGGGAAAAAGAAAATCATAAAGGAAGATTTAAACCTCAACAACCAACATTAGCTTTATAATGGTTTTGCTCTTGGTCTCTCCCGAAAGGTCTCATGCCAATGGAGATATCTTTTTTCCTTATCCTTAAAAATTATTTTGTTGTGCAAAATTATAGGGTCCTCCTGTTCCAGACAAACAAAAATTAAAACAATTACGATATTGGAAAATTTTCTTTCAGAGTCCATCAAAAAACTGCATTGCCTTTTCAGGCAAGTCAAAAGAATACTTCAAAGTTCAAACGATCAAAAAAAATCAAAAGCAATGAATCCTTCACAAAGGTGACATGTATAAGAGAAATTTTAGGAAATTAAGAATTACCTTTGGCTCTTGACACAAGGATATATTTACTTGCAGTGAACCAGAATGATTAATTCCCAACTATTTTCATAAAGTTTCAGATTAGATGTTTGAAGTTTACAAAAAAACATCTTAGTTTAATCAAGATAGAAAATGATCAGAATGGACAGTTATAGTAAGTTTCTTTACAATCATTCAAAGAATGTAAATTAAGAAATCTATTACAGAACTAACCAAACATGAGTTTAATAGAAAAAAAATACTTCACTATGCAAGACCACGCGGATTAAAAAGTCTATTAACAATGAAAATTGACATAAAATGGACATGTACTATGTTACAATTTTGGTAATATAATATAAAAATATAGTAGTATAATAAAAATAAATATATAATATAAGAATAAAAATAAACTAAATATAATATAATATAATATAATAAACTTAATAATATATAATATTATCAATATAATATAATAATAATATAATATTAAAGATACTATTATATAATAATAAATATAATAAAAATAATATAATAAATATAACATAAATATATATATATATAAATATAAATATGATATAATAACAAAGTAAAAAAATAAAGAAAATATAATATACTAATAAATATAATAGTAAATATAATAAAAATAAATATATAATATAATCTAAGAATAAAAATAAAATAAAGATAATATAATATATATAATATATATATATATAATAATAGTAATAAAATAAAGATAATATAATAATAAATATAATAAAAATAAATATATAATATAATATAAGAATAAAAATAAAATAATGATAATATAATAAATATAAATATAAATATAATAGTAATAAAATAAAGATAATATAATACAATAATAAATATAATAAAAATAAATATATAATATAATATAAAAATAAAAATAAAATAAAGATAATATAATAAATATAATAGAAATAGAAATAGAAATATTTATATAAATATAAATATAAATATAATAATACAATTGAAGAAATGAGTTTAAGATGAGCAATTTTTATGAGATAATATGAAATTTGGACTTTTGAGTGTGAGGAATCAACCTGTGACTAAAAAAAATCACACTTGTAAGCAATTACTTGTAATCAAAGACAACCACGGTATTCTGTATAGCAAACCAATAATTCTGAATAAAGCTTCTGAGTTCTGACTTGATCATATAAGTAAAATGACAAAGGCATTAGTAATTTGCCCATCCAGCACTTAATTTATCAAGATCCTTCATAGACACTTTTAAGAATCTATTAAATAGATATTGCTTATAGGGGAAAAATGGATCAAGCAATAACTTTTAGAGGGTTGAATGATAAACTAATTGTGAATTATTTTGCCTAAAGGGAGTTTACATTTCTAGCAGAAGTTACCTTTGCACCTTTTAGTTTTGATTGTTCTTTTAATCATACATACTATTAACAATAACACTGAGAGGCTTTTATCAGACTCTAATATAAAGCAGTACAAACTCTTTGGTAAGCTTCATTGAGACTTAAGCACTCTAGGTAGAATGGGTTGACACACATCGAATGGAAATGAAATAACAGTACTTGATGAGGGTGGATCATTAAGGATGAAGAGTAACACCCAAACTAAATTATAAGGAGCAATGTCTAGTGATATAAGCAACATTTCTCGATGTAACCCCATATGTATATGACCAAAATTATCATGAAGTCTATATAGCTCACAAAAAATTACATTAACATTGTCTAGGAAAGTTAAGACATATGAAAATATTTTAAAAAGGAAATCAAGATTCAGAATAAAAAGCAATGAACCAAAAAAGGATACTCACAAGTTTCAAGTACCTGGTCAGTTGTTGCACCTTTCTGGATTCTATCAAGAACATTTATTCCCTCTGATTGAAATTTTAGTAAGTCAATTTGCAAAGAAAATGAAAATATTAGTTAAAAACCAAGCAAGATAAATTAGACAAAATTAATGTATTTGTTTACATGCATATGTTGTTGCAAAAAGCAACAGACAAGAACAATCATCGTCTAGTATTTCGATGTTTAACAATATACCAAGGTCTGGTCAGTCTGATCAAGGGTTAAGCCAAATAGGACTTGATGTTTGGTAGAGTAAAACCCAGGATTGATCAGCTTGACCAATGGATTAGCCAAACAAGACCTGATGTTTGGTAGAGTGATTAGTAAAGCACCCAGGGTTGGTCAGTTTGACCAAGTGTTAAGCCAAATAGGACTTGATGTTTGGCAAAGTGACTAAACCTAAATCTAGTCTGTTAGAGCAAGGGCTAAGCAAACAGGAACTGATGTTTGGCAGAGAGAAGTCTAGTCAGGATCAAATGACTAGCAAAAAAGTCTTTGTGAAGATATCGAAGACTTGGTGAGTGAAGCTAGGCACAAAGTCTTGGTTCAACGAATTGGGTACGAAGACTTGACCGAGAGTTGGGCACCAAAGTCCAAGTTCGGAGAATTGGGCATGAAGACCTGGCCGAGGTTTGGACACTGAAATCCTAGTTCGAGGAATTGGGCACGAAGACCTTGTTGTTAATATAGCACTAAAATCAGTAATATATTTGCACCAATAAAATCAGGTAGCATGCAATAGACAGTAAATGAATAAGCAGGGTTAGGAAATCGTTATCCTCCGGTTGAAGCGTCGGCGTGCCGACTGTCTTTAGAGAATTGATTGCCGCCCTACGGTGCAAAGGCTCCCGGCAAAACTCCCCCAAGATCCGACAACCACACTGCGTTCGTAGGTGCACTCCAAAACGAACGCTGCCCTCGGAGACAACCTCAGATTGCACTAGGCGAAGCCTCAAGACCCAAAACCAAAAGAAGAAAACGAAGAGGAAAGAATCGAGAATCGCTCAGAGAGAAAAGAGATTCTCGCTCAGATCTCGTTCAGAGAGAAAGGAGAAGAAGCAGTGAGTGAATTGCTTCTTCTTTCCTTCTCCTTTTATAGATCCGAAGAGTTGCGACACAAGGAGTCGCACGCGCTCGCGTGAAGAATCGCGTCCAGCGCCTCTGCGATTTCTCAAAAAAAGAAAATAAAAGAATAAATAAAAAGTAAGGAAAAAAATAAAACCAAACCAAATTGGTTTATTTAGGAATCAAACTGAACCGAAATGTGCAAAACCAAACCGGGCCGCCCGCAAGCGCGAGGCTCACGGGCTGGGGATTTGCACCCCCCCCCCCTGCGCGCGATAATCGCGTGCATCGCGCCCGATTTATGGATTTCCGGCCCAGACCCCCTGAAACCACCTGGTTTGGGCTCAACCCGCGCATGCGTGTAGGTCCCCCTAAGTCATCTAAGCATGGAAGGAATGCCTTGATATATAAGGCATTCCAACTCCAATAGCTTAGCAATGTGGGACTAAACACATACACCATATAATTTGAAATTCTAAAGAAAATTCAACAATCCCCCACAAATTTCAAATTATAATTAAGTAATAAAACAGGTCTTGAGGCTTTGTCGTAATGAGCTTTTAGTGAAAATACCTTCCGGTTTGAATTTTCACCTAAGTGAACCAATCTTATTCACACAGGTTTGAAGTGAACTAAGTCTTGAACTTAAACCTTTAATATGTGAAAATCAATTGGCAACAACTCATCACAAGCGACGGTTGAATCCTTCTGGGTTGGTGCATTACGGCCATGCCACCGAATCTTGTTTCATAAGTGTTAAGGAGAGTTGCCCAGACCCCCCACACTGCGGCCTCACAGTTACACTTACATAGGTGAGTTCTCCAAGGATGTACTGCAAACATCCTGTCATAAAGACCTTGAACTCATTAAAAGCCTTAAGCTCACCCTTACTAGCAGTCAAGCATCTATCCAGGGAAGAGACTTTTGAGATTATATCTCAAACAATTTAATGCTTACGGTTCACCCTTATAGCTTGTTTATACCACATTGAACCTACTTCTTGGGATCTCCAATCAGATAGGTTGGGTTGCCGCTATAGATGAAACCAGAATAGGCCTCAGTCCCATTCCCTTACTGGATCTCTTGATTTTCTCAGAATCAAGTCCTTTTGTGAGTGGATCAGCAATATTGTCTTTTGAACTTACAAAGTCCAAAGACACCACTCCGAGAGACACTAGCTCACGAACAGACTTCAATCTGATTCGTACATGTCTCTTCTGTTTCTGGTTATACTTGGAGCTTCTAATCTGAGCTATTGTTGTTTGATTATCACAGTGTACTGAAATAGAAGGTATTGGCTTAATCATCAAGGGAATTTCAGACAGAAGACCCTTAAGCCAATCTGCTTCAGTTACTGTGGTATCCAAAGCACATAATTCTGCCTCAGATGTAGAACGGGATATAATCGTCTGTTTAACAGACCTCCAAGCAACTGCATCGCCTCCAAGTGTAAAGACATAACCAGTAACGCCTTTACACTCAGCAGTGTCAGCTATCCAACTGGCATCACTATATCCCTCAAGGACTGCAGGGAATCTCCCATACTGCAAGCCCAAGGATATAGTTCCTTTTAGATATCTGAGTACTCTGTCTAATGCATCCCAATGCGTTCTGTCCGGACAGCTGGTAAACCTGCTCAATTTCGTTATAGCAAAAGAAATATCAGGTCTAGAACAATTTGCCAAATACATTAGACTACCTATTATTTGGGAATATCTTAGTTGAGACACAGCCACGCCACTCTTATTCTTGTGGAGAGTCTTTGAAGGATCATAGGGTGTGACTACAGATTTTATGTGGCTATAGCCATATTTCTCCAACACTTTCTCAACATAGTGTGCCTGAGAAATTGCTATTCCATCAGTTGAGCGAGTCAACTTCAGCCCTAAAATCAAATCAGCACAACCCATATCCTTCATATCAAACTTACCACTTAAGAGAGCCTTGGTCTCGTTAATAATTGAAAGGTCAGATGCAAACAATAAAATATCATCTACATATAAGCATAAAATAATACATCTATCGCCTTTCAGTTTAGTATATACACATTTGTCAGAGTCATTAATTTCAAAGCCAAACGATAGCATAGCACTATCAAATTTTTCATGCCATTGCTTTGGGGCTTGCTTCAAACCATATAGAGATTTAACTAACTTACAGACTTTATTCTCACTTCCAGAAGCTACATATCCCTCTGGCTGATCCATATATATCTCTTCTTCAAGATCACCATTAAGGAATGCTGTTTTGACATCCATTTGATGGACCTCAAGATGATATATGGATGCCAATGCTATTAACACTCGGATTGTAGTAATTCTGGTAACAGGAGAATAAGTGTCAAAATAGTCAATCCCTTCTTTTTGTTTGAATCCCTTAGCAACTAGGCGTGCTTTGAATTTATCTACTGACCCATCAGGTTTTAGTTTTCTCTTAAACACCCATTTACATCCTATGGTGGTACAACCAGGAGGTAAATCTACTAACTCCCAAGTGGCATTAGAGATAATAAAGTCCATTTCACTTTTAGTGGCCTCTTTCCAGTGCTTAGCTTCAGGAGAAGTCATAGCATCTCTATATGTCACAGGGTCACCTTCTATATTATAGGTGATAAAGTCTTGGCCTAAATCCGTAGAGACACGTTGTCTCTTGCTCCTTCTCAGTTCTGTACACTCACTAGATTCATCTATTCTAGAGTGACTTGAGGAAGGTGCACTCACTACGGATAATGGGACATCTACGGAAGCAGGCTCATCTCTAGTAGGAATACTAGAAATGGACTGAGGTGTTCTCATCTTCATAGGAAATATATCCTCAAAAAATATAGCATCGCGAAGCTCTACAATAGTATTTGCATCTATTCCAGGAATTTCTGATTTAATAATCAGAAATCTATATGCAATACTATTTTGAGCATAACCTAAGAAGATACCATCTATGGTCTTTGGACCAAGTTTCTTCCTTCTGTGTTCAGGTACTAGTACCTTTGCAAGGCACCCCCACACTTTAAGGTATTTCAAACTTGTTTTCCGACCTTTCCAAAGCTCATATGGGCTTTTATCCCTTGACTTCATTGGGACCCTATTTAACACATGACATGCAGTGTATAGAGCCTCCCCCCACATGAAGTTGGGTAACCCAGAACTTCCTAACATGGAATTGATCATATCTTCAAGGGTTCGATTTTTTCGTTCTGCTACACCATTTGATTGAGGACTATATGGAGCAGTCACCTCGTGAATTATACCTGAATTTTGACAAAATTTCTGAAACAGATTCGAGGTAAACTCTCCGCCCCTATCAGACCTTAACCTCTTAATGGTTTTATTCGTTTGGTTTTCGGCTTCAGATTTAAAAACCATAAATTTATCTAAAGCTTCATCCTTGGTTTTTAGCAAATAAACATAACAATAACGAGAGTGATCATCAATGAAGGTAATGAAATACCTTTTATGGTCTCTCGTTATTACACCGTTAAACTCACAACAATCAGTATGAATTAATTCTAAAATATCAGAATTTCTATCAACTGATTTGAAGGGTTTTCGGGGCTGTTTATATTGCACACAAATTTCGCATTTTTTCTTATCATTTATGGCATGCTTAGGAATCATGTCAAGATTCATCATTCTTTTTACAGTTTGAAAATTAACAGATCCTAATCTATCATGCCATACATCATAAGATTCAATGTTATAAGAACAACCAACATCATTAGATTTATTCAAAGTTACATTTTCTACATTGAGTTTAAATAATCCTTCATTAAGGTAACCCTTTCCAATAAAGGTTCCTAAATGTAATATTACAACTTTATTACATTTAAAGTTCAATTCGTAACCAACACGAACTAGATTTGACCCGCTAATCAGATTCCGACGGACCGCTGGAACATGATGCACCTCATGCAGTGACAGGACCTTTCCAGAGGTGAACCTCAGGTCAACTTGTCCTATCCCAAGCACCCTAGCTGCAGAATGGTTCCCCATGGTCACGGAAGTGCCTTCAATTACCTGATAAGTAAGGAAGGCAGAGCGATCAGCACAACAGTGCACATTAGCACCTGTATCAACCAACCACTCATTAGGTTGATAGATCAAATTTAGTTCGGGGTTAAAGGTAACAAACCTATCGCTGGTGTCGGCATTAGCAGTCACAACATTTGCTTGTGCCTTGGTGTTGGACGTATTGCCTTGGTTTTTCTTCTTGTCCTTCCGTTCAGGACAGAATTTGGCAAAATGTCCAACTTGTCCACAAGCCCAGCACGGCCTAGTCCCATGCTTCTTCTGAACCTTTGGTTTGGGTTTCATTTTGTTCTTTTGGTTTTTGAATTTGTTCTTGTCAGAAGAGACCACTACATTTGCCTTTGGAGCAAATTCCATAGGTATTGTCTTATTATCATCTTTATGTTGTTTCCGATGTTCTTCCTCGATATTTAAGGCAATCATCAAATCTTCTAAAGAGATTTGACCTCTCCTATGTTTAAGAGTCATGCCAAAATCTTCCCAACTCGGAGGCAACTTCTCGATGATAGACAAGACCTGAAATTTTTCGGGTAGTAGCATATCTCCTTCAGCAAGACCATGAATCAGAACTTGAAATTCATGGGTCTGCTCAACTACAGATTTTCCTTCAACCATTTTGAAGTTTAGGAACTTTGCCACGGTGTACTTCTCTAAACCAGAATCTTCGGAGTTATATTTTTTATCCAAGGATTTCCACAATTCCTTGGCCGAAGAGGTTGAGCAGTACACATCAAAAAGTGCGTCTGAGAGGGCAGACAGGATTCTCCCATGGCAGAGATAATCCCTTGACTTAAACCTCTCTAAGGCAGCACTACGACCAGGTTCCTCTTCATCAGGTGAAGGAGGATCTATTTCTATGACAGAGAATAGCCCTAGCGTGGTAAGCCAGAACTTTATGCGTTGTTGCCAACGCCTAAAGTTCTGCCCAAAAAATCTTTCAGGTCTGGCGCTAGCCTCATCAGACCCAACTACCCTATTATTCATCATGTCTATTGATGCTTACAATCAATTCTCTAAAATTGTTGTTAATATAGCACTAAAATCAGTAATATATTTGCACCAATAAAATCAGGTAGCATGCAATAGACAGTAAATGAATAAGCAGGGTTAGGAAATCGTTATCCTCCGGTTGAAGCGTCGGCGTGCCGACTGTCTTTAGAGAATTGATTGCCGCCCTACGGTGCAAAGGCTCCCGGCAAAACTCCCCCAAGATCCGACAACCACACTGCGTTCGTAGGTGCACTCCAAAACGAACGCTGCCCTCGGAGACAACCTCAGATTACACTAGGCGAAGCCTCAAGACCCAAAACCAAAAGAAGAAAACGAAGAGGAAAGAATCGAGAATCGCTCAGAGAGAAAAGAGATTCTCGCTCAGATCTCGTTCAGAGAGAAAGGAGAAGAAGCAGTGAGTGAATTGCTTCTTCTTTCCTTCTCCTTTTATAGATCCGAAGAGTTGCGACACAAGGAGTCGCACGCGCTCGCGTGAAGAATCGCGTCCAGCGCCTCTGCGATTTCTCAAAAAAAGAAAATAAAAGAATAAATAAAAAGTAAGGAAAAAAATAAAACCAAACCAAATTGGTTTATTTAGGAATCAAACTGAACCGAAATGTGCAAAACCAAACCGGGCCGCCCGCAAGCGCGAGGCTCACGGGCTGGGGATTTGCACCCCCCCCTGCGCGCGATAATCGCGTGCGTCGCGCCCGGTTTATGGATTTCCGGCCCAGACCCCCTGAAACCACCTGGTTTGGGCTCAACCCGCGCATGCGTGTAGGTCCCCCTAAGTCATCTAAGCATGGAAGGAATGCCTTGATATATAAGGCATTCCAACTCCAATAACTTAGCAATGTGGGACTAAACACATACACCATATAATTTGAAATTCTAAAGAAAATTCAACAGACCTAGTCGAGGATCGGACACGAAATCCTGGTGAGTGAAGATGGGTAAAAGTCCTGGCGAGTAATGTTAAGCAAGGTAAAGTCCTAGTGAGTGAAGCTAGGCAATGGGAAACCCCAATGAGTTGACCTTAAGTAGTATAGTCTTGGAGAGTTGACTCCAACAAAGCCTAGTAGGTTAGGTAGACTTACAGAAGTTGGGCACTACAAGAATCAGTGTTCAGAATGAAGGAAAAATAGATCGGCAATATCGGAAAAATACAAGAATGGTACGAAAATTTAGATCTTACAAAAAAAAACCCCTGTTAGATTAGATTCTAATTTGCATGATAATTTTGTTTCCAAAAATACCCCTATACATGCAAACGTAACTTTTAATTTTTCGGATAAATTAGACTTTCTGCATAGTAAATTAAATGTGTTGCATGATAAATTAGCTAGTAATAGATCTAAATCAAATATTAATAATATTGAAATATTGAATAATAATTCTTTAATTTTTAATATTAATGTTGTAATTTTGGAAATTAACTTTGATATTTTAAATAATTTTTTAGTTAATTCTCAGAAAAACTTCAATTAATATTTATGCAACTAATAATTTTTCAGAAAATTCTCAAGATAAAAATTCAACTAATAATTTTATAGATAATCCTCAAGATAATCTTGAAGATAATCCTAACAATCTTAATGATAATTAAGAAACTTTAATAAATAATCTTGAAGTTAATCTTAATAATTCTGAAGATGAAGATGATTCTGAAAATATAATTGAAATCTCTGAATTAATCCACCTTAAAACATTAATTAAAAAACCTTATAAGGAAACAAATAAAACAAAAGTATTAAATATAATTTAAAATTTAAAATTTAAAATTCAAAAGAATCAATAGATGAATCAGAATTATTTGAATTAATTTAATAGATTCAATGGAACCCAAAATAACATATTTAATTCTTAAAATTCAAATCTTAATTAATAATCTAAATCGTAAATTATAATTAATAACAATAATTTAACTTTAATTAGAAATTTAAAATCTCACTCCAAATATAAATTCTTAATTAACTCTTAAAAATTCAAATCTTAATTAATAATCTTAATCTCAATTTTTAATTAACTTCAATTTAAAATTTAAAATCTTACTCCAAATATAAAATTCTTAATTAACTCTTAAAATCAAATCTTATTGAATAAATCATAAATTTTAATTAATAATACAAATTAAAATTCAATGTTAAATCTTCAAAATTTGTTACTATAAAATTCATGAACTAAATTTTAATTAAACACCTCTAACTATGAAACTAAATAAATTCTACCTAACTAGAATAATTTACTTAATAATAACAAATACGTCAAAGTGGGTTGACATATTCGTGGGTTCACATGATCTATATCAAATCGAGAATTTGATATTTTATTAGAAATCAAATTAAAATACTTTAACTTGATTGGCAGATGCATAATTGTCATACTCATACATCTGCTTACTTTTTCTTTATATTTGTCATATCATTCATGCTAGTTTATTTCATGCTAAATCTAGAATGGCTAGATAGGAAAAAGATTGTTTAATACTTACCTAACATAGTACCAGGGTGGGGCGAAATGATAGTACATTAGGAAAGTTTGGTTTAAGAAGTCAGGAAGGGAAAAGAGTACCCGACTTGGTTGACTTAGCTAAGTGAAATTAGCTGAAGCTACCACGCCATATCCTAGACTAGTTAGATTAGAGTTTCTCAAAGAGTAAATTAAAAGTATCATTTCTTTAAAAGGTTTTGTCAAGGAAAGGGTCGTTGTTCCGATACTCAAAAGGCTCCTATGCTTCGCCAAGACCTAGAAGTCAATTATTGAAATTTACTTTTAAGTTACTACTTGTTAAACTTGAATCTAACTTAAGGTCAAACAATCTACAAAAAAATAAATTGAGATAAATTAATCAAGTGTCTCACAAACACCCATAAGGCTATCATGCTTGTTTGTACTGTGACACATAGAATGGGTGAGATGATAAGGATTAATTAATTGATAAATATTTTTAAAATATTTTCAAAAATCTTTAGAATATTTTCTTAAAAACCTATTTTCAAATTACTGATTTAAACATAATAATGTTTTAATGAATTTTATGCATGATTGTGTATGTGTACCTATAAATAGCTTTACAAAAACTTATATCTTTTTGAAAATTATTTGACCTACACTTAGACACAAACCCTCTAGGTCAACACTAAAGTCCCTTAAGACACTTATGTAGAGTTCCTTGTAGTTAACAAGGGTAGCCAGAAGGTGTCAGATTCAAGAGAAATCAGTTTTTTTTCATGCAAATTTTATATTTTTATAAATTATTATTCTTTCAAAAATTATTATGTCTTTAAAAAATATTTTTTTTGCTCAAAAATTTATTTTTGAAAAACCTTTCTTTTAAAAATTATCATATCTTTCAAAAATGTTTCTCTTAAACATTTATCTTTTTTGAAAAATATACCCTAATTGTTCTTATGATTTGGACAAACCCTAAAGACACATATGAAGTTTTCCTTATAATATGCAATGATTCCTAAGATTGAGTCAGGCTTAGGAGAAGTCTTAATCAAAAGAATAGTTCATTTTTATAAATTATCTCTAAATTACTTTTAAAATCTTATATTTTTTTAAACGGGTTATATTATTCTTTTCATTTAAGTCAAACCCTAAGACACAGAGGAAGATTATCTTGTAGTCAACAAGCTTCCTAGGACTATGTTAAGCTTAGGGGAAGTTCAAATTAAACAAGAACTATTATAATTTTCAAAAAAGTGATATTTTCAAAAATACTATAGTTTCATTTTCCAAAATATTTTTGAAAAATCTTTTAGTTTTCTAAATAATTTTTGAAAACTTTTAGAAAAAAAATTCTTTAGCTTGGAAAAATCTCTAAGACACATAGGAAAGTTTTTCTTGTAGTTAACAAGATTTTCTAGGATTGTATCAGATTGGAGAGGAATCCAAACTAAGAAAGTTATTATTTTTCAAAAACTTAAATACATATTGAAAATATGTTATTTTGATTAGAAAATCTCTAAGACATATAGGAAAGTTTTCCTTGTAGCTAATAAGGTTTCCTCAGATTGTGTTAAATTGGGGAGGAATCCAAACTATGAAAGTTATCATTTTTCAAACACTTAAATATATATTGAAAATATGTTATTTTGATTGGAAAATCTGTAGAATTCAAGTAGGTGGGTTGGCATCAATGGCTAACTAACCTGCCGCCGTTGAAATTTGAACGTCGATAATTCTGAGCGATGTGACGTTTGTACACTGGCATTCATTGAATGACATTCTTTTAAAGTGTCGTCGAGTCCTGAGAATTCTTCCTTCTTGTTTTTTCCAATAGGGGGGTGTTTGCTATGAATTTTTTTGTGGTCAACAAGATTCCTAGGATTATGTCAGATTTAGGGAAGTCCAAATCAACAAAACACTTTTTTTTCTTCAAATATTTTTTTGTACTTAGCTTCCCTAAAATATTTTCAAAACAAAAAGGAACATAGTTGTAAGGATCTTTACGTGACAACAATATAAAAGCGCAACGGAAAACAAGATCTCTTAAGTGATCCATACGAAAAATCCATACAAAGTTTGATCTATCTAATAGATATTACCTTTGGAGCGTGCCCTACGCTTATCCTGCTAGTCTTTGGTTTGCTGGATCTCTTGCACGTTCAAGTGTCCGTGCCTCTAGTAGTATCCACACGAACACGATCTATGCCTCGGAGAAGAACCACCTTAGTTATGATAGCAACCTAGGATGGTTCACAAACCACAAGAGGTCAAGATCCACATTACATATCATCTTGAGTTAGCTTTGGCTAATCGCCCAAGACTTTATATAATTGTTCTCTTACCTAATTTTCTCAACTTTTGGGATATGCCTCTAAGTTTCTCAATCCAATTGAGGTGACTTAGTTAAGTCTCACCCAAAGTTCGATAGCGAGACATCACAATTGTCCTCTTGCACTCTACCAAGATAAAATGTGTCGCTTTGTTTTGGCAAACCCAACAACAAATGATCGAAGTAGTTTATGAGTACCAAATTTTGATAGGAATATCGAGTTGACTTAATTAAGATAAATTTTTATCTAATCATGCATCACATACACACATTACATATATCAACATAAGCGGTAAAATCTGACATGGTTATGGCCCGTACTACAATCTTCTCAAGCCAATGAGAAAATCGATGGTCAACCTAAGGATAACATCTTCTCCAAGTGCATCCTTCGGTCGTCATGTGTCGTCGGCTTCCTTCTTGTAACTTCATTCATCAATGGGCATTCAACTCCTCATTTTGTATATTACAAATTAGGAAAACTCGAGTTACATTCGAGTCTAAATCTATTTTACAACTAGAAAAATAAAGTTAATGCACGACACACAGGTCGTATTATGAATTACATTACAACATGCACACACACATATACATCCAATCATATTGGGGTTAAGGCCATAACCATGCACCATGTCATCAATCACACACAATAGATTTAGGACATCAATTTTTATTATGATTGTAAAATGCTCATGAGCCGAAACCATAGGTTATAAAATTTGTTGAGTACAATCGGACCATAGCACACTTTCATATTCATATGATAATGCTATGGACTTTTAGTTTGATCAACACAAACTTTTGTATCTCAACAAATGCTCATACATTACACAATCCATAACAAAATTATGTCCTACTTCTATATCACATATAAAAGTTTTTCTAAACATTGTATGATCTTTCGTAAGTAGCTCTGATACCACTGTAGGGATCTATAGGCATAAATATTCAAAAATCACAGCGGAAATAATATATCCCACGAGTGATCCATGCGAAAGAAAACTCATACAAAGTTAATTTATAAATTCCTATCATATAGGTATATCTTTGGCACGTGCCCTTCGCTTATCCCGCTTGTTCGAGGCATGTCGGATCTCTTGCATGTTTAAGTGTTCATGCTTCTATGCGTATCCACATGAACACAATCTCTCAAGCTTCGAAGAAGAATCACCTTTGTGGTGCTAGCCACAAGAGGAGATTCACAAAGCAAGAAGGAGAGAGAGAAGAGGGATTTTGGCCAAGAGAAGGAAGGGAAGGAAATATGACAAGTTCATCATCCAAATGACAAAAAAAACTCTTTTATACTCATCCCATGAATATAAAGAGTTTTTGTCCCTTTAGCTTCCCTCCATTAATGCTAATAAAAACCCACATAAAGCATATTTTCTCATGTGACTTTTCAACTTCTCTTCATCCAATGAAGAGAAACTTTTCTTCTTCCTCTATTATTAATTTATTAAACATTTTAATGAATTAATATCTCATTAAAATATAGTTGAGTCTAATCTTAATGAGTTAAACTCAAATTAGATCTCAATTTCATAATCCAATTGGATTCACTTGAGTCCTTAGTGTGTGACCCAATAGGTTCTCGTAATGTTGGCAATGTGTCTAAACCACTTTAGACACATAAGCAATCAGCGGCATCTAGCAATGCATCATTGCTACCCAAGTGACGAGAAAATCGAGATCCGACTTAACCTCCGTTACTATGACAATGTATGACCTTGTCCTTCTATCTTCGATATCTAGATTGACCAATGAGGGATAGACCGTGTCATCCTCGATCAATCATTGTGTTTCTTGATCTCTGAGTAGACTCACTTAAACAAATAAACTCAATATCTCATATTGACTCATTTGAGCATGATCATGCGTTTTAGTAGTCCTACTCGATCAAGGGGTCCACAGATATCACTCCCGTCATATGGGAGGAATAGATCCCATCTACATCACTCACATCCCTCCACATAATTCGTTACATACCAGTGATCGCCTTTATAGTCTACCCTGTTATGGGTGACGTTTGATGATACTAAAGTACATAACTCCTTATATAGGGAACCGTAGTGACTTCAGGTCTAAGGGCTATTCATACTAATAGTTACATGAGAAAGTTTATGACACTCATATGACAATCTATGAAACTTTCTCATGACGGGTCAATTCAGTACACATTCTCTAATGTATACCCATATATCAACTTGATATCATATATCCATGACTTGTGAGCTCAAGTCATCAATTGACCTATATGCTAATCTTCATGCATTAATATTATCCTTGAATATTAATGCTTGACTAAGAATGGTTTAGTGTAGTATTCTCTACATCATCTTACTATCGATTCAATCAATCGATATGATGTAGATAAGAACCTACTACCAAGGACATTATTATACTTAGTTATTTGGCACAAATATAAAGTAAGTATAGTAACCAAACTTGCCTTTATTAATGATAGAATATAATACAAAAGGTCCCTAGTCAATCATCACATAATTGGCTCTAGAGGTCCTACTAACAGTAGGCTTATTCAACTCAACAAGCATAACATCATCATAGTCAGACAAGAGAAATGAGTATCTCTTAGGCTGATGATGTATCCTATCAGATCTGCAAAAAAAGTTGCTCTACTTGAACAGGTTGTTGCTCCACAACCTTTTGTGTAGCATCCACAACACTTTGTGGTGCCTGTTCAATTTCCATCAAGGCCTCAATGCTATTTTTTGTATCTTGAATTTCTTCAAGATAAATTTTACTCCCACTAATTCTTCTAGAAATAAACTCTCTTTCTAGAAAAATATCATTTCTAGCGACAAACACTTTGCCTTGTGTGGGATTGTAGAAGTAATATTCCTTTGTTTCCTTGGGATAGCCTACAAAATTGCACTTATCTAATTTAGGTCCTAGCTTGTTAGAGACTTGATGCCGAATGTAAGCCTCATAACCCCAAATCTTCATAAAAAATATCTTGGGACTCTTCTCAATCCATATCATAAATGGTGTCTTTATGATAACTTTTAATGGAACTCGGTTAAGTGTGAAAATAGCTGTCACTAGAGCAAAACCCCAGAAGGAAGTAAGAAGATCTGTCTGACTCATCATAGATTGTATCATATCTAATAGAGTATGGTTCCTCCTCTTAGATATAACATTCCATTGTGGTGTTCCAGGTAGAGTGAGTTGGGATATGATCCCACACTCAACTAGATGGTCGTGAAACACTTGGCTAAGGTATTCACCACCTCGATCTGATCGAAGTATCTTAATACTCTTGCCAAGTTAGTTTTGTACTTCACTTTTGAATTCTTTGAACTTTTCAAAGGATTCCGAATTATGTTTCATGAGATACACATAGCCATATCTACTGATATCATCAGTAAAAGTAATAAAGTACTGATAGCCTTCTCTAGCTACTACATTGAAAGGGCCACAAACATTAGTATGCATGAGTCCTAACAAGTCAGTAGCTCTTTCGCCATGTCCACTAAAAGGAGTCTTAATTATTTTGCCTAGAAGACAAGATCCGCATACCTCATATGATTCAAAATCAATGAGTCCGGAAGCTCATCCTTATACAGGTGTGATATGCGATTCTCATTTATGTGACCCAAGCAACAATACCAGAGATATATTTAGTTTATTTCATTTGGTTTGAACCGTTTAGTATTTATGTTATAGATTGAGTTTTCTAAGTCTAGAACATAGAGTTCTTTCATAAGTGATGTATTACAATAGAACATTTCATTTAGTGATATAGAACAACATTTGTCCTTTATTATAAATGAAAAACCTTTCATGTCTAAATAAGAAACAAAGATTATGTTCTTAGTTAAAGCAGATACAAAATAGCACTCCTCTAGTTCTAAATCAAGCCTGGTGGGCGAAGATAAGGAATATGTTCCTATAGCTATAGCAACAACTCTTGCGCCATTTCCAACTCATAGATCCACTTCGCCCTTTGTCAATGATCTAGTCCTTCTGAGGCTCTGCACATTAGTACAAATGTGAGATGCGCAACCGGTATCTAATACTCATGAAGAAGAAATAGATAGATTTAGCCGAAGAATTAGGCACGAAGATCTAGTTCGAGAAATTGGGCATGAAGTCCTAGTCGGGGACTGGGCACAAAGACCTGATCCGGAAGATCGGGCAGAAGACTTAGCCGACGAGGACTACGGACAGAAGTAGAGACAGGTCAAGGTACGGGTGTCTCGAGATCCGAGAGTTTCGGAGGCCGAGCAAAAGTCCAACTAGAGGAGCCGGCTGACAAAAGGTAACTTTTCTAGCATGGAAGAGGGAATAGTAGGCGTCGGTTTGACCTAAAATTTCATTTGAAATCTAAAGTCAGAACCAGACAGCTCTAGCTGTCATATATGCATGCATTCACTATACTTTTATTGTTCTTGGACTAACCTTGATTGCAGGCTTAAGGGGTAAGCTGGCTGCGATCAGGGCGCCTGAGAGGACTCAGGCGCACGAGAACCCAGGCGCCTCAGAGGACTCAGGCACCCTAGAGGGGTTTTCTCAGCTGTTGGTGAAGCTAAGTTGGCGGTCGCTGGTTGAAAGCGCCACGTCAGCTCCTAGGCGCCCTGCCCCAGTGCTCCCAGGTGCCCAAGAAAAAGATAAAGTTTGGCCGAGTCTACGGATAACGACGAGGCTGAAACGATAACCAGGAGGGTGCCCCCATAGCCTCTCGGGCGCCCGAGTAGCAGTATAAAAGGGGTTTCACCCCTTGCTTCCAGACATCAATTCAAGCTCTCGTAATCTCAATGATAAAGCTTCCATGCTCAAGTTCTCTGCGCCCAAGAAGTTCAAGATTAATGACACACCGCTTCTACAACGAAATTTTTCCTTTAAGTGTCGTTGGTATAATTTCCATTTTATTTCTGTAATCAATCATTTTCTTATACTCCATTTACGAATTATAGTATTGTCCAATGAAAATGGTCAAGGACTGTAGGCCTTGGAGTAGGAGCCGTCACAGACTCCGAACCAAGTATAAACAAAGTGTTAGCATTGTTTTGATTTAGTTATTTCCGCTGCATTTAATCTGATTTATGTCCAAAAAATTGTTATCGATATTCACCCCCCCCTATCAATCACATCGTTCCCACAAGTGATATCAGAGCGGGTTGCTCAATCTTGGTGAAACCACCAGTTGAGCATTTTTTTAGATTTTCTCATTATTTTCTATCAGAAAAGGTATTATTGTCTTTTTTGATACTTTCCTTTTAATTCTTTTTCCGTCCATGGATTTTTTTCATTTTCTTGAAGTTGCTGCAACACCATTCGAGAATTTTAGTTTATTTACTTCTATACCGCATTACTAATCTAAGACTAAGTCTTGGAACCAGTTTGTTATTTTTATGTCTTTTCAAAACTTTCCATGGCCCAGTAAGAAGGTTACAACATTGCTTGACCTCCTCTCTTCTCACAGATTATTCCAGAGCTCCTTTGCATTGTTGAAGGGGCCGACGCGGTTGAGTTATTCCTTAGTCAGGACACACTGGAGGGTTTGTGTTGCCTTGGCGTCTGCTTCAATCTTTTTCTTGAGAGGAGCATCCCACTATGTGTATCCCAGAAGTTCGCCTTGTGCATTCTTCGGGATTTCCAGTCCAGCCTGGATGATTATCCACATCTCCACCTGAGTTTTTAGGTGGATCTACATTCGGCTCTTCCAGTAAGAGAAATATTCAAC
>JAGFNQ010008256.1:0-19278 GCA_024364735.1 Boesenbergia rotunda
CCTTCGAAACCTTTCATTGCCGAACCCTAGCGCGAACCTCCCACTTGCGCGACCTTCACTTCGTGCGAGAGCTTCCCCAGTGCCTTCGTCTTCCTCTCGTGAGTGTGCGCGTGCGGTTCTAAGAGGTTCTTCCGAGCTCTGTCTTCTTCCTGCGTCCTGTGACGTTCTCTCTTGCTGAGGGGCTTTGCGATCTCTCTTGCATCGAAGGTGTCTCCTGCGCAAGTCTTTCTTCCTTTCAGATTTCAAGAACCTCACCAATGACACCTAAGTAAGTTTTTGTCTCAGTTTTCCCTTCAAATCAGTTCATAGATTATGCCTTAACGCTAACCATGTTTTGTGTTGTGTCGTGATCTTTTTCTGTTGGTCGTGACCTTTCTTTCCATGCTTCACCATATGATTATGTTCAAATTTATCTTTCACCTCATTATTGCCCTCCTTTTTGATCTAATGTCTACCTTATGATTACTCTTTGTATGATCAATTCTTGAATTTTTGATTCAACCTATGTTCGTGTCAACATTGCCCAATTGATTCAAACTATGTGTATGATCAATTCAATCAATTCAAATCTCTAGAAAATCTTCTAAGGGTAAGGAACCTATGGATGGAAGCTCAAAGGGCAAAGGCCCTTCAACATCTACACCTCCTCCAAGGCCTCCACCACCCCCACATACTAGATTTTAGAATACTACTTTGGCTCTAAACTTCCAGTGGCACAATTTCAAACTAATGCCATGTCGAACTATAGACCAATCCTTCATCTATGAACATTGCCCAACAGTCCGACAAGTTATTGCACATTATAATCTTCAATCCATCCTTTACCTTGAGAGGTCGATCAACCTTGACTTGGACTCTGAATTTTATAATAACATGGTGAGTGGAGAGGGAATGTGGTGGAGAACTCGTGTTGCCAGTGTCGACCTTGATTTTAATCGATCGACTTTTATTGATTTTCTTGGTTGCCGCCGGTCAAAGAATGATTTCTTTCTCTACCCTTACCCTCCTGATCCTCTTCCGGTTCCTTTCGATAGAGTAACTCCTGATTCCATCTACGAGTACTTTCTAGGCCATCCCAGGCCAAGGGGTTCCGGTGAGCGCACCAGTGATTTTCCCACATTTCCTGCTCTTCGCCTTTCCCCTGTTGACTATGTGTTGTTTAAGATCATCGCAAATTATCTCCTACCAACTACTTCGAAATACCTGGATGAGATTCACCCGTTTCACTGCTTGATGCTCTACGGAATGCATCAGCAGTTAGATTTTGATCCAGTGGCTTCGGTCTATTTCTCTATCATTGTCCATAGTCTGCCGTACACCCAGACAGTCTACATGCCATTTGGCCATATCATCACTGCCTGGCTGGAGTCGGTTGGCATTGATGTTTCACAGGACCGCATTGTACCCATGGTTCGACAAGACTGCCGTCTGGACCGTCGCATGCTCGCTCAGTCCGGCATTGTTCTCGGGCCCCAGGGGTTGAGGTGGAAGGATCGCAGATGTGAGGGGGAGCTGCCGAGAACAGTTCATGACCAGGGGCCGCCAGCTGATACTGCATATTACGACGAGTGGGCTCCTGACCTATGCTGGCAGGTTGCGGAGATAGAGCGGATGATGGAGCACGAGTTGCATATCTCTGAGCTCTGGCGACGGGAGGTCAGCTCAGAGTGTCAGTCTTTCGATCGCCGTCTCAATGCTCTAGCATCTGATGTCTCTCAGATCAGCTCATTCCAGGATGCGTGGTATGAGGAGTGGTACCATCATGCGTATCCTGGTGGTGGGTCCCCCAGCATTCCTCTACCAGGGGACGTTATCTACATTGCTGATTCCTCAAATGTTGACCACGCAGGGGATTGATGACATTAACCTTTATGATGAGTGTCCTATTTTGACTTTGATGCATATGTCTTGCATCTTGTTATTTCTCTGGATGGTTTATGCTTTGATTTTTCTGAGTTTGCCTTGCATGTCTATTTTACTTGCGTATGCTTATTGTTGATGTTATGCTGTATTATCTGCATATTTAATACAAAGCTATGTTCATGCTTATGATGTCATGCTCATATGATACATATGCTTGTTTTGCCATGCCTATATCTGTTTGTCATATGTATTCATATGCTTATCAAAATTCAATCAAATATTTGTTGTTTTGGGATACCCGTAGGGTTGAGGGGTGTATGGTTTAAACTTAACAGCCCTTCTAGACCCCTTTTCGGTGTTCGACAAAGGGGGAGAGTGTTGGTTGGTTAAGTTTAGGATGATTATATTGTAGGGGGAGGATCTTGATTCCCCTATGATTCTGGAAGTTGAGAAATTGATTGAGAATCCCTAAACTTAAAATCGGATTGTCAAACAACAAAAAGGGGGAGATTGTTGATGCAGTCTGACCCTGATTGTTGTTTTGGTGTTGACATCAATTTTAGTTTAGGTTGATTATGATGATTATGATTAAGTCCTGGTCGGGGATCAGGCATAGTATGGAAATCCTAGCTTGGAGGGCTAGGTGTTGGAAAATCCTAACCTGGAGGGTTAGGTGTTGAAAATCCTAGCTTGGAGGGCTAGGTGTGTGAAAAGTCCTAATTCGGAAGAGGTGGGTGAAAAGTCCTTGCTTGGAGGGCTAGGTGAAAAGTCCTAACTTGGAGGGTTAGGTGAAAATTCCCATCTTGGAGAGTTAGGTGAAAAAGTCCTGGCTTGGAGGGTCAGGTCCTAGCTTGGAGGGCTAGGTTTGGAAAGGCTTAATCCGGAAGAGTTGGGTGAAAAGTCCTAGCTTAGAGGGTTAGGTGAAAAGTCCAAACTTGAAGGGTTAGGTGCAAATTCTCAACTTGGAGGGTTAGGTGAAAAATCCTTAGCCTGGAGGGCTAAGGTGGATGAAACCCTAGCTTGGAGGGCTAGGTTGGAGCCCCTGGATCGGTCTGGTGACCGATCTGGGAGTTGGCACGGTGCTCCTTCGTGGATCAGTCTGGTGACCGACCCAGCGATGACTGATCGGTCTGGTGACCGATCAGGGAGTATGCGTTTAACCCATTGCTTTGCTCCTGATTGGTCTGGTGACCGATCAGGGAGCAAACAGTGAGGTTGAGTTCCCTTGCTGAACTGCTCCTGATCGGTCTGGTGACCCATTAGGATCACTGTGCAGATCGTTCTGGAGAACGATCCAGCATCGCAAGTTCCTCTCTATGATCGATCAGGACGGAGCCTGATCGGTCTGGTCACGACCTGATCGGTCTGGTGACCGATCAGGAGGTTTCTTGATCGGTCCGGTGATCAATCAGGAGGTTTGGACTGCGAAGCTCAGAAATTGCCCGATAAAGGGGTGGATCGGTCGGGTGATCGATCCACAACCTGGGATCGGTCTGGTGATCGATCCAGGAGAGTCCCAAAGAAATCGTGATTTCTAATTGAGCATTGGGGACCGATCAGGACGGAGCCTGATCGGTCTGGACTCAGCCTGATCGGTCTGGTGACCGATCAGGAGGCTCACCGATCGACCCGGTGACCGATCACTTTAATTCAAAATGCACTGTCAGACGCTCTGATCGCGTCTGAACGTATCCGATTCTCTGCGCTTAACTTTTGATTCTTGATTTACTGAGTGATATGTTGTTCTAATACTCTGATCAAGCTGCAGGTGATAGGGAAGGATTCAAACACTCAAGGAGAAGTCAATAGAGGCTTTCCTTGGAGCAGGTTTGTCCGTTTTCCATCTCAGGTTGCAACGGCTGGAGCTGCTGACTGGAGCTGCTGACTGGAGCTTGGCTGAGGGGAGCTCAGGAAGTCCAGGGAGGGCTCAGTGGTAGCTGGCGTTGGCAGGGAAGCAGCTGGAGGCTGCAGGAGATGCTGTCACCTGGTGCTAAGTGGAGAAACAAAAGGGCGGAAGAAGGCTTCGTTGAAGCAGGGTTCTAGAGTTCGCGAACTGAGTTCTTGATGTGCCTTTGTGTTCTCCACATCTTGCTTGCGTGTTCTGAAGTTCCATCATCTTGTGCAAGCAACTACAATCTGAAGAAGTAACCATTCATTACTTGAGCGCTTGAAGGAGGGAACAAGAAGCTCCGAGTCCAACAGCGAGAAGACACGAGGAGAGGGCTCTTGCGTGAGATCATCGTTGGGTGGAGCTCTGAGGGAGCTTGCTGTGTTCTTGTCTTTGCTAAGTGCTAAGTAAGATCCTTCTTGTTGTTTCATTGTGCTTAAATATATATCTGTGATTGAAACGCTGTGAAGAGGTTTCTCCACCAAGAAGGAGGTTACTTTCTATCCGGTGATAACCGGGGCTTGATCTGCCGACGATCAAGGGATCACCCACCTTAAGGGCACGCCAAGGAGTAGGGGCAAGTTATCCCTGAACCTTGTAATCCCTCATTGTTAACGATCTTGCTAATTGTGTTGATTTGTCATTGTTTTCTGTTTTTCTGCATACTTTGTTCCTGCTACTTCCGCGATGCTACTAACAACTCTGAGTGCAGAAACTTGATAGGTGCTAAAGGTCAAAGTGTTTGGCTATATTCACCCCCCTCTCTCTAGCCATCCGGGTTCCAACAATGATAACTACCCTCACTGCTCATGACCTGGAGCAAATATAGTCGGATTTCTTAATCCCCGCCGACCACCAACTACACCTGCCTGAATCGCACGATCGAACGGATTTTGCCCCCTTAGGCTACATTGCTTTGTCTAGGAACCATCTACAAGCTGGTCTCCGTTTCCCCATTCATCCTTTCCTTTCCGCCGTCTGCAACTACTTCCAAATTCCCTTACCTCAGCTAGCCCCCAATACCATACGTCTAATGTGTGGCTCGGTCATCGTTTTTTCATTACTCCGAATTCCCCTTGAATCAGAGAATTTCCATTATCTTTTCTATCCCAAACAGCAAGAAGCGGGCGACTTCTTCTTCCAAGACTGAGCCAAGGCTTCCTTCCTCCTGAACCTTCCCACTTCGAACAAGGGATGGAAGGAGCATTACTTCTTCATTGGGCCCGTCTCAGCCTCGGGCTGGCCCACAACTTGGATCGAGGGACTTCCCGTTTCCGAGGCCCTCCCCAGACACTATCGTACTTCCGCAACCTACCTGAATGTCACAACCGAGCTAGAGGACAGGCACTTCCACGGTGGCCTTCTGCTAAAGGAGGGGATTCTCTCTACCTTTGGTCTTAGTCCGAGTCCTGTCCCTTCCCTGTCTGCCGTTGGTAAGTCTCACTGCACCTTCCATGTATATCCTTTTATCATGCACGAGCTTATTTTATTTTCACAGTTCCCATGCTGCTGTCTACGGCTCTGAGGGGAGGCTTCAGGCTGGATAAGGCCGAGCTACAGACTTTGGTCGCCTCTGTGTTGGCTGCTAGAGGAGGCGCATTGGCAGATGACGCTTCGTCAAACCCGACCCCGACTGTACTGGAGTCAGTTCCCATCGCCTCCGAGACCGCCCCACCTATAACCATCAAACCACGCGCTTCCTCCAAGCGTCAGCGAGCATCTACCCCGACAGTGGGCTCGTCCCACCCTTCTTCCAGCAAACGTCTAGAGAAGAAGAAGAAGAAAAAGAGAGCGGCTCCCGACTCGGGAGCTCCGTCTGCCTCCATGGCCATCGTGCCCTTCGTGGCTCCTGTTGCTGATTCTCTTGCCGTCAGACTTATTGACGACTCCCCTATTCGCCTGCCAGCAATCACATCTGCCACCGATCCTAACATTAGTGCTGCGGCCGATCCTCCTATCACCACATCGTCTGTCGACCCTTCTGCCTCCACCAATGCTTCCGATGCGTTGATGTCCGATAGATCGGGAACTCCATCTGCCGAGGGTCTTGCTGAGGATCCGAAGATGCACCTTTTGGTGCCCACTCGGGCTAACTGCCATTTGAAGATGCCCCTGGGTGAGCTACCCGATCGACATCAGGATCTGCGCCTGTATGGGTCGGTAGCCGACCGCTATGCTCAGGGGCTCGAAGAGTCTTATTTCCAGGACTCCCATAACAGAGCTGATGCCTTTTTCCTTAAAGCCACTCAGGTATGTCCAACCGAACCGGATTCTCTATCGAACACTCTATTTCTTATCTCTAAGACCAATATTCATTTTACAGTTCATAGGAGACTGCCACGGCTTCTCTATGTCTTTTCTGGCCCATAGCTTGGCTCGGGCTAAGGCCGAGAGGGAGGTGGAGCGCCTGCAAACCCAACTGGCGCACTCCCAGCTAGTTGCCGACGAGCCCATGCTGAACCACCTGCGAGCTGAGGTTCGGGCTCTGCAACATCAATTGGCTCACTCTGAAGAGCAACTTGAGGTGGCGCGCGGCCAAATCGAGATGGCACAGCAGGCCATGCCCCAAACAAACATCCGGCTTTCCACCCTGAAGCATGCCAAGCGGAAGGCGCGAGCTCTTCAGGCGAAGGCTCAGGCCGAGTCGACCCAGGCGAAGTCCGAACTTTAGAAGGCGTCCACTACCACCGACTCCCTTCGGGCCCAACTGGAGACCAGAGACGTTGAGGTTCTGGCCTAATCACAAAGGATAACTGAGTTGTCCGCGGAGCTCTCTTCCAAGGACCAATTGTTACAAGGTCAGAAGGAGGAGCTCGAGCAGCTACTGAAGGAGAAGTCCGAGTGGGAGGTGGCTAGATCAGAGCTGACGAAGCTTCGATCCCGCAGGGAAACCGAACACTCCGAGTGGGAGGCGGCTAGATCGGAGCTGACGGAGCTTCGATCCTACAGGGAAACCGAACACTCCAGATTGGAAAAGCATAGGCTCGAGTGCATCAATGCCCCGGCCCATATGACCGAAATCGCCGAACGGTTCATGGACGCAATGATGCCACAGGGAGTTAACATCGTCTGTCGACTCAAGCTTGGCGGGTATCTGCTTCCCAATCTGCCTCCCACAGCAGTGCGACTTCAAGATATGTGTAAGGACTTGCCTAACGTGACCGAAGAGCCGTTCAAGTGAAGGCCAGACCTCCTATATTTTCCTCTTTCTCCTTTTTGCACTTGTAAGGGCAATTGACTTCCGGTTATGTAAAATCTTTACCTTACCGAATGAAATATTCCCCTTCCCACTCAGGCTTCTTAGGCTTGCTTTTGTTGTCGAGTGCTGACAATCCAAATGATCCTCAATTGGAGCGCTTGGCTCGGGATGCCCCTTTGCTGTGTAAACCACTGAGCCAAGGGACTTGCGGGGGTTGACCCGTTTGCGAGGGTTCGACCGCTTGGTTAGGTTGGAACCCGGGGAGCGTGGGTCACCACGCGGCCAATCAGGGCCTTAACCAAGGGATTTACGGGAGCTGGCCCGTTTGTGAAGGTTTAGCCACTTGGTTAAGTTGGAACCCGGGAAGCGTGGGTCGCCACGCGGTCGACCGGGGCCTTAACCAAGGGATTTACAGGAGCTGGCCCATTTGTTTTTCTGCGCCTGTCCCATCGGGGCGATTCATATCTCAATTTCTGACAGCTGCCTTAACGAGCGATTGAACGTATCGATGGGGAAATGACGCATCGGGCAGCGAAATGTCTATCATCGATCATAAGTACCTCGGGCGACGAGCAGTTCTTGCTCGCTTACTTATGCTTTATTGCTTCTCAATATTCTCCCAGAATGCAACCGAGCACGACCATTGGATCTTGCGATTTACCGAGGCCTTCTACGAACGGTAGAGATTGTTTGCCTTCTCCTATATATAGGCGGCGCCTACCAGCGTCGTTTTCAACCCAAACACCAGTGAGACCGAAATCCCCGTCAGTTTTCCAGTCATCTTCCAATATGTCCACCGACTCCTCCGAGGAACTGTTTTCTTTGAAAAGACTTTACACCTTTTCGGATGATTCTCACTTCTCTTCTTCGGAAGATATAGACCGGGAACATCTCGAGACGATGCTTCCTCCAGACTCTCCTCCCCCGACGAGGGTATTCATGACCACCGCTTCTCCCCGTGAAGGTACTTCTCGTAAGGGGAAGGAACCGATGAAGAAAGGGTTGGCTTCCAGTATGGGGGTCTCCGATACGGATGACTTACCCTTGAAAACTCGTCGTCATATGCTTCGTTCGACTACCTTTTCATCTTCACATGGTACTTCCGCTCCTCCCCGCTGAGCAAAGCGAGCCAGGGTGCCAGCTTCTGCAGAACCTGCTGCCGTGGCTCCCTCTTTATCCCGTGTGACCTCCCCTCTGGAGTGCACCCATCCTCCGCCCGGTCACAAGGTATCTCTCTCTCTGCCGACTCGCGAGGTTGCCCTCCCTCAGTCGAGGAGCTTTCCTCTGGTGCCTTCTTTTGCTGAGGGCACTAGTGTCTACTCTCCTCTGACAACGGCAATCTCCCCGAGCATTATAACCCGTGGGGCTCCCTCTTCTTCTACTTCGTTGAGGAGGGTTTGGACGTTCGCACTAGCGGGGCATCCGAAGGAAGGTGTCCATACTATTCTTTGCCATTCGACCCAGGGCAGTTCTGTATGCCGACCGACTGGCAATACTGGCTCGACTAATGCTGGAGGGGTTACTATCAGATAGCCTCTGTCTTTGCCGATGCCAGTCCAGGGAGGCCCTTTAATGGCATTCTCACCAACCTCTCCCAAAATATGGGCCTCCGTTAGTGACGATGTTGCCGTTGGCTCTCCTGGGCCAGTCTCTCCTAATGCCGCCCCCACGGGGCACTAGCTAATGACTCGTGTTCAAGGAGCGGTTTGGACAGGGAGTCTGAAGCCCCATCCAGACGAGAGCCTGGAAACTCTGCTCGGGCGAGGGCCCGAGAACTATGTTCAGGCGAGAGCACACAGGCCGACCCAAGAAGCCTCAGTTCATGAAAGATGTTGCTTTTGTTTTTCTTTTCTTTGATTCTGACTCTTGCCGTCCTTCTTTGACAGGCGGCGCGGCCAGTTTGGAATCTTGAGGAATTGGTTACGCTCAAGACGCAACTTTTTGAGGCAAACCATGTCAACTCCACTCTGCGGGTTGACCTGAAGGCCAAAGAGGAAGAGTGGGTTGCCTGCGCTGCGGAGCTTGGCTGGCTACAACGCCTTAAAGAATATGCCGACTCATTATTTCTGGACAAGTCCCCGAAGAAGACCAGCCGAGCTCCGTGAGACAGAAGCAATTGTTAGTGAGAGGGCTTTCTTTATTTTTCTCTTATTGAAGAGGGGTCGTGCTTCCATTTTGTAATAGCTTTTCATAGTAAGAATGCCGACTTTTCTATACTCCTTGTCCTTGCGATGTTTATGTGCTAAGAATCCGAGCGGTGTTATTAACCCGAGTGAGGACTCCCCTTCTTAGGTTCAAGTCACTGCATGTTTCAGTGAGCCGCGCGGGTACAATGTCTTCCACACGGGTTGGCCACTTGGGTCGGGATATTTCATACTTCGTAATTGTCAGCGTGAAATACTTTAAGCATACTAGCAGCTCGGGCAAAAGCGAGTAATTCGGTGTTTGGAGAGTGCATAAGTGTTAATTGAATGAAATTGTCGACCTGGGCCATTCGTAGCGCCATTGCCGAGTCATGGACCTCGTGAGGACTTGTCGCGCTGCTTTCTCTCGGGCCCCGCTTAGGGGGCTACCAAGTCAAGGAGGTGCCCGAGAGATGTTTTTGCCTTAGGACTTCGAGAATTTTGCATGCTCGGTCGGGTAATACTTAGGGAGCGTGAGTCGCCCCGCGCCTGGCTGAGGGCTGAGCCGAGGGATGAATGTGACTCGTTCGAAGATGGGCGTCTGGACACTGACTCAGGCTGATTCTCAGGAGCGTGGGCCACCACGCGTTCGATCGGAGACACTGAGTCGAGCGGGGCGTGGATGCTGGTCCACTTATAACATGCTGGCGAGGCAAGAGTTTGCGCACACAGTCGGGCAAGACTCAGGGAGCGTAGGATGCCATGCGTCTTACTGAGCAGCCGAGCTGCGGGATGAATGTAACTCGTACAGAGACGAGAGTCTGGACAATGACTCAGGCCGATTCTCAGGAGCGTGGGCCGCCACGCGTCCGATCGGAGACACTGAGTCGAGTGGGGCGTGGAGGCTGGTACACGTATAACTTGCTGGCGAGACAAGAGTTTGCCCACACGGTCGGGCATGACTCAGGGAGCGTGGGACGCCACGTGTCTTGCTGAGCAGCCAAGCCGCGAGATGAATGTAACTCGTACAGACGCGAGAGTCTGGACACTGAATCAGGCCGATTCTCAGGAGCGTGGGCCGTCACGCGTCCAATCGGAGACACTGAGTCGAGTGGGGCGTGGAGGTTGGTTCACTTATAACTTGCTGGCGAGGCAAGAGTTTGCGCACACGGTCGGGCAGGACTCAGGGAGCGTGGGATACCACACGCCTTACTGAGCAACCGAGACACGGGATGAATAGCACATACAGTCGAGAAAGACTCAGGGAGCGTGGGATGCCACGCATCTTACTGAGTAGTCGAGCTACGGGATAAATGATGCACACAGTCAGGTAGGACTCAGGGAGCGTGGGATGCCACGCGTCTTACTGAGCAGCCCAGCTGTGGGATAAATGGCGCACACAGTCGGGCAGGACTCAGGGAGCGTGGGACGCCACGCGTCTTACTGAGCAGCCGAGCTGCGGGATAAATAGCGCATACAGTCGGGCATGACTCAGGGAGCGTGGGACGCCATACGTCTTACTGAGCAGCCGAGCTGCGGGATAAATAACACACATAGTCGGGCAAGATTCAGGGAGCGTGAGACGCCAAGCGTCTTACTGAGTAGCCGAGCTGCGGGATAAATAGCACACACAGTCGGGCAAGACTCAGGGTGCATGGGACGCCACACTGTTGGATCGTGAAAAACCGATAGAGGGGGGTGAATATCGGAAATCGTTCTTTTTCGAAAAACTAAGAGTAAGTGCACAGCGGAAATAAAAATACGAGACACAGCACAAAGACATAGTGGTTTTTACTTGGTTCGGAGCCTGTGTCGACTCCTACTCCAAGGCCCACGGTCGTTGACCGTTTACTTTGGGCAATTCTATATTCGCGCAAATAGGTTACAATAATTTCAATTATAAAGAGAGTGCAATAAAATAGTAATAAAACATTAAGCTCTTCGTTACCGACGTCCGGAGTGTATCGATTCTTTCTGGGGCAGCGGGACGTCGTCGGCTCGAGGTGAGGCGTTTCTGGAGCAAGGCACGAGCGTAGAAGAGCTTTGAGGCGTTGAGAGAGTTGTTGTTAGAAGCCTGGGGTCGAGGGCCCTTTATATAGGGCTAGGGGGCGCCCGGGACGTCGGGGGCGCCCCCCACGTGGCCTTTGATCCGCACAGATCTCGGTCAGCGTCTATCCTCTGGATCCGCTTTGACCGGGGCGCCCGAAGCGCTCGGGGCGCCCGCATTGACCGGGTCAAAGTTTATCTCCTTGGCTTCGAGGGGTTCTGGTTCGAGGTAAGCGCATGGGGGCGCCCGCAGCGCAGGGGGTGCCCGGGAGCAGCGGGGGCGCCCGGGAGCACGGGGGCGCCCGGCCCAGTATGTATTTGAACCATTTTTCTTGTTACTTGTTTTGTATTCACCTTGGGGGTGCCCAGGACGCTCCGGGCGCCCTACTCAGCAACTGCCTCTTTCCTTTGAGGCTTTCTGAGCTGCAGACACACGTTCCTTCGGTCCTACATCCAGGGTTAGTCCAAAACACAATAACATAATAATTTATTAGATTTTATACAGCCTTAGCTGTCTTGGTTCTGACTTTGGTCTCCAAAATAGAGCCCTAGGTCGAACCGACGCCTACTGTTCCCTCGACGGGGAACGCGTCCTCACCTACTCCTCTCGGGAGAACTTACCTGATGCCAACCGTTTCTTTGGTTGGACTTTTGCCTGACGGTCCTTTGTCAGGTCTTGTAAACTGGTAGTCCTTCGCCAGTTGCCTAGCAGTCCTTCGCTAGGGCTTGAAACTGGCAGTCCTTCGCTAGGGCTTGAAACTGCACACTAGATTAACTTGTTAGAAAACAAGAAAGACTTAACTTTTGACCTATGTTGCCATTATCAAAACACAGATTTGACTTAGGTGCATTCTGCACCAACAATCTCCCCCTTTTTGATTTATGGCAACCCTAGTTCAAAAAGTTAAGTTTAAGCAAAAAAATTTTTGACTTTTGTTCCCTCCCCTGGAAGGAATCTCCCCCTAGATTTTTCAAAAATTCGTGGGGTAACAAAAACTTTACTTGTATTTTGAAAACTTAGGGGGCGTTTGGTTTGGGGTAATAGGGACTAGGGAATGGGAATGGATGGTAATCATTCCCATTAATACTGTTTGGTAAGTGTCAATGGGAATGAAAATAAGGGAATCATTCCCTCATTTTCATTCCCTACTCCCCCCTCATCAATCAAATTCCTCAATCATTCCTTCCTTTTCATATATCCAAAACACTCCTTTTTTATTTTTTATATTTCATTTTACTATTTCATTTTATATTATCCCATTTTACTTTCTCTCTCTACATTTTAAAATTTCTCTCTACGTATTTATTCTTTTCTCTCTCTACATTTTCTATTATTTTCTCTCTCTACCTTTCTGATCTCATTTTCTCTTTATTTATTTTCAATATTACTTTCTCTCTCTACCTCTCATATTATAATTTATCTATCTTAATTTTTCACTTTTTTTATATTTTCTATATCACTTTTTCTCTATATTTTCTATATCACTTTCTCTCTCTACATTCTCTATATCACTTTCTCTCTCTATCTTTCTCATCTCATTCTCTCTCTATATATTTTGTTAATCACTTTCTCTCTCTACCTCTCTTATCATAATTTATTTATCATTATTTATAAATTTTTTGTATATTTCATATATCACTTTCTCTCTTTACATTTTCTATATCACTTTCTCTCTCTACCTTCTCATCTCACTTTCTCTCTATATAATTTCAATATCACTTTCTCTCTCTACCCCTCTTATTATAATTTATCTATCTTTATTTTTTACTTTTCCTCTATATTTTCTATATTACTTTCTCTCTCTCCATTTTCTATATCACTCTCTCTCTACCTCTCTCATCTCATTTTCTCACTATATATATTTTCTATATCACTTTTTCTCTATATTTTCTATATCACTTTCTCTCTCAATATTTGCTATATCACTTTCTCTCTCTATCTTTCTCATCTCATTCTCTCTCTATATATTTTGTTAATCACTTTCTCTCTCTACCTCTCTTATCATAATTTATAATTTTTTCTGTATATTTCATATATCACTTTCTCTCTCTACATTTTCTATATCCCTTTCTCTCTCTACCCTCTCATCTCGTTTTCTCTCTATATAATTTCAATATCACTTTCTCTCTCTACCCCCTCTTATTATAATTTATTTATCTTTATTTTTTACTTTTTCTCAATATTTTCTATATTACTTTCTCTCTCTATATTTTTATGGATTCCCATTACTAAAGTTAAACTGAACCAAACATCATCAATGACAATAATTTTCATTCCAGTATTTGAACCAAACATTACCAATGGAATCATGATTCCCATTCCCATTGACCCCTCAATGAATCCCATTACCATTCCGATTAATAAATTTGAACCAAACGCCCCCTTAAGTTTTAGGTATTTAGAAGTAACTTAAGTTAAAAATACATAGTAGAGTTTTTAAAGCATAATTAGAGTACCAAAAAAACATTTTAAAGACTTAATTTTTAAAGTACTCAAAAATGTTAGCTTAAGTACTCAGTAGGATATAACAAGCATAAGTACTTATTAGGTTTTGAAACACTTTAGTATATCTGAAAAACTTAAGTGCATTTGGAAAACTTTAAGTACTTAACAATTTTAACAAACTTAAGCTTTAAAGTACTTTATAAGAATTTTGACAAGCCTAAGTAAGAAACTTTTGAAGGCTAGAGTACTTAGTAATATTCTGAAAGTTTGAAAAAGGTCTTAGCAACATTTTTAAAGCTTGAAAAAATCTTAGCAATATTTTGAAAGCTTGAAAAAAAAATCTTAGCAATATTTTGAAAGCTTGAAAAAAATCTTAGCAATATTTTGAAAGCTTGAAAAAAAATCTTAGCAAAATTTTTAAAGCTTTAAGAACTTAAGTACTTCTTCAAGAAAGTTTAAGCTTTTGAATAAAGGATAAGTATATTTATGAATCTTTTTGAATAAAGTAAAAATTTAGAAAAACTAAGAAAAAGTAATTTTTCTCTATCTCTATCTCTCCCCCTTTGCCATATATCAAAACAGATAAATATAGCATGACTAAAGAAAATGAATAAGAATTTGCTGTATTGAACCAATTCATAATTAGATTTACACTAGCTCAATTATTTACACTAAATCAATCAATTATCTCTGTAGGGACCTGTCTAACCCAATTAGCTATTCACTAACTGTTATAAACAGTAGTTTTTGCTAGGGTTAGTCAAGTTAAGTATTTCTGTTCAAGTTAGATTTTCTAAGCTTGACACTTAACTTGATTGCTATGTATATTGTATTTAGTGCCCCAATTACTGCAGATGCACTGACTTAAAGCATCTTTAAGGCAAAGACCTAAGCATCTCAACCCTTTCTAGGTTATCAATCAAAAGTACCCTAAGGTGCTTGTGAGATGTTGGCTTCTAAGTCTATAGGTGCATGTAGTTCTAGGGTTAGGGCCTAGGCTAAGTTCATTTTCGAAAAAGCCTTAGTTTTGAAAGGGGGTATTTTTTAAAAAAAACTAAGTCAAAAGTGAAAACTGATTTTTGAAATTAAGTAAAACAGTTTTTCAAATTATATTTTAAAACCAATTAAAAAAAACTTATAATCTATTCTACAGAACATAATCCTAAAAAGAACAAGTAATTATAAACTGGTCAACAGAAAATACGACAGGTAATCAAGTTTCAAATACTGTCAAACAGTCAAACTCAAGTCAACCCTACTGAGTAGGGGCAGTCAAATAGGTACAATGCAAGCGGAATCTAAGACGAAGGACCGGGATGATCGGAGGAGCCTGGCTGCCAGGATCGAAATAGGGTCATCATCTCATGATACTCTGCCTCTCTGGCCTCCCTCTCGGCTCGAAGGGTGCTCATGTAACTGTTGTAGTAGCCCAGATTTGTCTCCATTTCTTCAGCGTGATTGGCCTCCACTTCCTCTCGGAGGCTCTGTACGCTGGTCTCTAGCTGAGTCACTCGATCGTAAAGTGTCGGTGGAGCGGGCTCATCTATGTGCGCTCGGGCTGCTGCTGCTAGATCTCCGATGTCGACTTCAACCTCCTCGTCTGAGTCGACTGGTGCTCCGGCCTGCTGTCGTCGCCAACTAAGAATCCCGGTGGCCGACACCTCTAGACCCGCTAAGGAGAAGTTCCTAAATCCGATTTCATCAAAGTCGGTCATAGTGGTTATTTCACCCAAGGTTACGTCACGACCGTGGTGATGAAGGAGGGATGTGATGATGTGGCAATATGGTGTGCGCACTCGTCCCTGGGTCGTGACACTGGACGCATGCAGAATGGTATGAAATATATGAAGTCCAATGTCTAGGTCAAGGTGGTGGACTAGGGCATAAAGAAGGAAAGCATGAAAGGGTCGCATAGTCCCTAGGTCTCTGGTGGACAGTGGTAGGATACAGCGGACCAGAACTCTATACAAGGCATAGTTCTGGGCCTGGAGTTCAACAGCTAGGAAGCGTCTATTTGGAGGGAGGTCTGCCCTAAAGAAATAGGAGTGAATAGTGTCTAGGGTAATGTCTGAGTAGGGAGGATCAAATGGGGGGTTCCTAGGAGGATAACAGCAGAATGTGGACTGTGAAGGTCGCAGTCCTAGGAAGCAGTTTAACAGAGTAGGGGTGATGGTTAAAGGAATCCCTTGGACAGTGGTATGAAACATAAGATTATCTTGTCGAATTATATTATTATAAAACTCTGCACATAGGGTTTCATTTATGGTATGTGTGCAGAAGACAAGATTATACAATTGATAGAAATTGATGATGTTCATGGTGACAGGACATGATTGGGTAAAAAAGTGCCTATTGAGATAACTTGTTTTAATAGGCTTGTAGATTGTTTGTGCGAACCTATTACATAACTCTAGATTAGGAAATCTAGGATCGGGACTAGGTTAGGCACCGGGGTTGGCCAGGTTCGGTCGGCGTCTTCGAAGTTTAAGGGAGTTAAAAGGAAGGAATAAAGATATTGCATGAAATAAATTTAAATGCAATAAAAATAATTACTAATCATACCGTACGGCTCGGGGAGGCATAGTTGATAATGAGGACTTGCAAGGTCTTCTTGAAGAGAAGGAAGTGAGGAAGAAGGTTGATATTGGTGTGGGAAGTGAGGGAGTTTCGGGTGCCTTTTATAGGCAGACCCATGGGGGCGCCCGGGAGCTTCCGGGCGCCCTTGTCAGTAACTGCTGCCAAGGGCAGCAGCTTTTCAATGACGGGGGCGCCCGGGACAGCCCGGGCGCCCTCAACAGTGCGCTTTTTGCAGCTTTTGCTGTGTTGGAGTTGATGGGGGCGCCCGCGTGGTTCCGGGCGCCCTGAATAGGGTAGGTAAAGTCAAATTTTTGTCGTCTACTTTTGACCATGCTTTGAATCGATTTGACGGTTTTGACTGTGGTTTGACTGCGTTAATCATGCTTTGACCTCGTTTACCTTGGTTTGACTAAGTTGACCAATTTTTGACTGCTTTGACCATGACAAGTACAAGATTATCTTATCGTATAGGTATTAACAGAATTTTCAATTGAGTCTTAATCCTACTGTCTCACCCATATCTAGGGTTTTCAATCACGTTAACCTTATAGGTTTTGTGAGATAGTTTTGATAGTTAAAATTATTTTAAAAAATTTTGAAAACACTTAAATTTTGAAGACTTAATTAATTAATTTTGAAAATTTTGAAAAAATTTTTTTTTGAAAAGATGTTTATATCTACACTTAGCTAAAATTTTGTGTTAGATTCGAATTTGACAAAAATTAATTTGAATTTGAATTTCAAAAATTGGCTTCCAGGTCTTGGCGAGGCACTCGGCCTTCTTTGGCCGAAGCCTTATGGGATCATCCACCCTTTCCTTGACAAAGCCTTTTAAAGAAATTTCATTTTCAAAATTATTCTTTGAAAAATTCTGGTCTAACTAGTTTGGATTTTGGATCGGTAGCTTCGGCTGGTTTCACCAGTCTAAAGAGACCAAGTAAACTTGATCTTATTAGAATTGGTTTCCCCAACGTACTATCATCTCACCTCCACCCAATACTATGTTTTCAAGTTTCAGTTAAGTTTGTGTGGTCCTTAAACTAGCCTAAGTCTAAACATGGTAATTTGCACAAATTAAATAAACAGGTAAACAATCAAACAATTTAACTCAATAATAACAAGTTTATCTAATAATGAAAATAGTTTTCAGTTTGGCTCCCCTTGGACTAAAGCCACGGTGATGGTTGGGTAAGATGTGAATCTTGTCCTTGGGGATCCAATACTGATTTGATCCAGTCGGTTTGTTCAGGTATAATTTAGGTACCCATGCCTGAATTTTACCTCTGGACTGATTCAGTACAGCAAGGTATGATCTTTGCCGAGATTTGGTTCTATAGCCCAATCCGGATCGATTTAGAACTGATTTCTGTTTTCCAAGGATCATGTCAAGACCCTTGGAACCAGATGTAAATCGTTCTAATGCTGATCTAAGATCTTTAACCTGAGTTTTCAGGAAGGAGTTTTCATTTTCAAGTTTTTCAACTTGAATAGGAGTTCCTTCCTGAACCTTCTCTGTTAAGGGTTTAGAGTCAGCTCCCTCTTTCAGGAGTTTTACTTCCTGTCGGAGGGATTCGACTCGGAGTTTGGCTTTAGCCAAGTCTCGAGAAAGAAAAGAAATCAACTCACTTAATTGCAATTTATTAAAACCAGTTACCTTTATTTCTCCGTCTTCTGTGAAGGTCAGCTCGCCGTCTTCTTGTTCTGATTCTGACTCGACTTTTTCTGAGGCGGTCAGAGCTAGGAGATTGGACTGGGGTGCCTCTTCTTCTTCTTCTGAGGAAGACTCGTCCCAGGTTGCTTGCAGTGCCTTCTTTCTTCTTGTCCTTTTTGTCTCCTTTAGGTTAGGGCACTCTGACTTGTAGTGACCCTTTTTCTTGCACTCGTAGCAGGTCACATTAGGCTTGTTCGCGGGTTCAGCTGGTTCATCCTTTCTTCGGTCGGTTTTCCTTTTGTTGGTTCGGTTCTTCAGCTCCTTGTAGTAGTTTCGAGCGAGCCGGACCAGCTTAGTTTGTTCTCCTCCTTCATCTTCTGAATCTGAGTCAGAGTTAGACTCAGGTTCAGGTTCAGGCTTCTTCTTTGTTGTCCTTCCAGTTTTTCCTGCAATGAAAGCAATACCTTTCTCGACCATAGTTGAGTTAGTTTGTTCGTGCAGTTCTAGTTCGGAAAACAACTCATCTAATTTTATTTTAGAAAGATCTCTAGAGACCTTGTATGCATCTACCATAGATGCCCACAAGGTGTTTCTAGGAAAGGCGTTTAGAGTATACCTTATTAGGTCACGGTTTTCAACCCTGTGACCTATTGTGTGAAGACCGTTCATTACCTCCTGGATTCGTGCGTGGAGCAGGGCTGTTGTTTCGTTGTCGGCCATCTTGATAGTGTAGAGTTTATTCAGCAGTAGATCCCTCTTGCTGATCCTGGTGTCTGAAGTCCCTTCGTGCAGCACAACTAGTTTTGTCCATAGCTCTTTTGCACTGTTGAAAGGGCCCACTCGGTTCAGCTCTTCCTTTGTCAGCCCGCATTGTAGGGTTTGCGTTGCTTTTGCGTCGGCCTCTATTTTGCGCTTTAGAGTATTGTCTCACTCGGAGTAGCTTTGTGGTTGTCCTTCGGCGTTTTTGGGGATCTCCAAACCGGACTGGATGATGATCCACATATCCACCTGAGTTTTCAGGTGGACCTCCATGCGACTTTTCCAGTAAGAAAAGTCTTCTCCACTGAAAAGTGGAGGTCTGGCGGTGCTGAATCCCTCTTGCATGGCCATTGGATCTATAACAAAAAAACTAACAGAAAAACAAATTTTCCAAGACTAGGTCTTGGATTAGTAGTGCTGGATAAGGAAATAAAATATCGAGGGGTGTTGCACCAACCTCGAAAAAAAATCGAACGAAAAAAAAATAAAAAAAATTCGAAAATCCGAAAAGAAATTTTCAAACTGGTGGTTGCACCAAGTTTGAATAACCCCGCTCTGATACCACTTGTTGGATCGTGAAAAACCGATAGAGGGGGGGTGAATATCGGAAATCGTTCTTTTTCGGAAAACTAAGAGTAAGTGCACAGCGGAAATAAAAATACGAGACACAGCACAAAGACACAGTGGTTTTTACTTGTTGGAGCCTGTGTCGACTCCTACTCCAAG